>JAYKTE010218811.1:0-12211 GCA_036873565.1 Xipholeptos notoides | reverse complement strand
GCAAAATTTCAGAAAAATTGAACGGATGGTTGCAGAGAAAAACGCGAACGAACGAACGAACGAACGAACGAACAAACGAACAAACGAACGAACGAGCATCAAAACATAAGTCCCCCTCCATAAATATCGGGGGACCAAAAAACTAGAACCAGTTTTAGAGAACCAGTTTTAAATGAATTATTGCTTAATGTGAAGACATTTTCACCTTAGTATAATATATTCTACAATCAAAACATCCAGAAAATACAGCATAATAATAATAAGCTACAAGTCTTGTCAAGTTATACTAATTTATTATTTTTCAATATTTTGTTGTTTAATCGGTTGTAGCTACCCCTTACACCAGGAACCAGATGTAAACCTCTCTTTGTCTCTTGCCTTCTCTGTCTCTCATTCTCTTTCTCTCCTATTCACTGGTCAAGAAAACTGTAAAAATATTTTCAGTGTAGACCAACATTGTGTTTCAGTTATTACTAATCACAGAAAACATTTCATTGTAGTAAGGATGAAAACAAATAGCAATAGCCATGAATAGCAAAAGATCACAAAACTAAAACTGAAAAATAAAGAAAAAAACAATGGTTGAAGCTGTAACAAAAACTGTAGAGCATCATTTAACACAATTCACATAGAGTAACACATATATGCCCTATATAAAATTTGTGAGTAAAAGTATGATAAAAAAAATTTTAATTTCCTATTACAAACAAATTCTTCAATATTAAAAAAAACCTGTAGTAAGATTGGAGAAATAAAGACTAGAAGAAAAGAAAAAACTGAAAACGGGGCACAACACTTGCCAACAATATGGTCTGATCCAGACTAAAGTAAAGCCTTTAAACAAAAAATAACCCTGTATATAAGAGAACAAAGAAATAAACAACAAAACAAAACAAGCAAGAAAGATTTACTGTTGCATCGAGATCAAGAGCTAAGATACCTAAATGCTAGTGAGCTTGCTGACCAGCAAACATAGTTACCTGCAGACAAACAGAATTTCTTTGAGAATACAATGACAATTCAACACATGTGTTAAACACAACCCATACAGTAGTGAACAAATTAAAGGTTTCACAACAATCAGTTTTCCATGCCAGTATAAGAATTCAAAGTAGATAAATACAATGGTCTATGTTGTAGAAGCATCTGGACCAACAGTTGTAGGACTCCAAAGCAAGAAGCTAAAACTAAACATGTGTATGTCTAAGAAAAACCCAAATAATGCCCATATTCTCTTGCAATCAACTAAAATCTGCATATCCAAAACTATTTGACTGGATTGCAAATTTCAAAGGGACTGTCAAACTCCTGAAGGAAAACACAAAACCCATTAATGACTCACAACATACACACCAATGCAGTATTCACTTAAAGGACAAGTTGAAAGAAGAAATCAACAGACTTCTTGAGGCAGACATCCTCCAAGAAGTCGAGAGATAAAGATAAAGATGTTCTAGTTTAATTTATACTACAAAGAAAGACAGGTCTCTCCGAATATAGATACATCCACAATGACTCAATACCAGCCTAAAGTGTTGCCCACACAAAATAACAACTGAGGAAGAACTAAACCCAGTTTTTGAAATGCAAAAGTTTTCAGTAGACTTGATGCTAATGCAGGTTACTGGTTCATTTTAAGGGTAGATTAGAGGTACTGACAGCTTGCAAAACACGCTTTGAGAGAGTATGTTGGAAGCTTCTAATGGTCCAATTTTCTGATGACATAACCATGTGTGGTAGAGAAGATAAGGACCATAAGAATCTAAGTAATCATCTCATTGCCCAAGCAGTAGAAAGTGAAGTTTTTCTATAATAAGAAATTTTTCTTAAAGCAAAGTAGCATATCATTTTTGGCAACCTATACACACCTGATGGGATCAAGCCAAATCCAAACCAGATACATGATATAAGGAATATGCCATACTCCAAAACAAGCAGGAGCTATGTCTCCTAGATATGTGAAATTATCTTTTAGCATATATTCCTTACTTTGCCTTGAAGGCACATACACTTCAGAAGTCTGCTCAAATTTAAAAGACTATGGACTACAATCAGCTCAAAGAAATAACCTCTGAGGATGCATCTCTTATTACAAAAAGTCCAAACCTATATCACTTGAGGTTAATGCCTTACTGAACAGTCTAGGAGTTGCACTTATACAAAATGACAAGCCAGTCATATATGGATCAAAAACATTGACTGGTACCCAAGCTTGATCCAGAAATATTGAACAAGAAATATTAGCAATCATGTACAAAATCAAACAGTACTACACTTACCTCCTCAGGAGGGCATTCACTGCTGTCACTGACCAAAAACTACTCATCATAACTAAAACCACTTTACTCTGCCCTGACTTGGCTAAAATTCATGCTATTGAAGATTCAGCATAGCCACTACCAAATAACCTACAAACTAGGTAGGGAAGTAATAATTGCTGACTCACCCAGAAAACAATAGCCCAATTCAGCTGAACAAAAGAGTCAACAGCCTAGATAAATTTCTACAGGTATTTTCGGACTGTTGCCTCATCCTTATTATTGTTACCTTCACAAAGTTTTGGCCAATAAACCCTTTAAGTATCTGCAGTTCTAAGTGAGCATTATCTGAAGGCAGTAGTCACTACTGATTATGATTAAGAAGGTTCGCGAGTTTGATCCCCTGAAGACGGCCAAAGGGTTCATCATCTGAAAAGTTGTAAAGATAATAATGATAAGGATGAAGACAACAGTCCAAAAAATAGTTTTACAAATTATTAAGTCTCATCACAAGGATTAAAAAAACATAGCCTAGATAAAGTAACCAATGGAGAACAGACTATCTAAATCACAAATTTTTCATCAGAAAAACAAAAGATGCTATGAAGCAAGACAGGATGAACATCATTAAAGACTTTTTCAACTAGGAATGGCCAGATTCTATACGCAAGGTACGTACTAATATCTGGTCATACAGGTCTTTTATGACAAACTTGCAATAGAATCTGGAATCTTGCTCAAAGACAGGAAAGAATCAATATGGGGTAACATCTTACATAGCTCCACCAAACCCACCAAGCCCACCTGACTAGTGAGATAAAGTGTGTACTGGACAAACATAAACAAGTATATTAAGATGAGCAAGTCATGTGCACTATGCCAAAAACACCAAGATATGCACAGACATGAAGAACTGGAACCAGGCAAAATCCCTTCCCACCTCTTAGAATTTGATTGCATCAGATCTTTTTGAGATTAATAGATGATAAATTCTATTCATTGTTGACATGTACACAAAATACCCAGCTGTTGATTATATAAACACAACAGTTCCCAGCAAGGCAGTGGCAGACAAGAAAATCACTTTTTGTTGTCCAAAAGAAATCATGACAGACAATATCTCACCTTCCAAGGTCTAAGAAAGGTGACCTCATTATGCCAGAAGCAATGGCTCCATTGAAATACACATACAACAAATTGAATCAATATTCAAAAATCACAAAGGGGAGAAGTGATATCAAACATGCTATGCCACAGATCAGGGAAATGCCTAAAGACAGCAGACAACCATCGCCTGCTGAACTACTTTTTGTGTGACCCGTACTAGCCACATTACCCAGCCAATCAGAACCAGAAAATGTGGAATGCCAACAATGGGTACAAGTAAGATTGGTAAGCATGAAACCCTGCTACAACCATAATAGCCAAAACAAGGAGTTATCACCACTATATCACGGCCGACAAGGGCAAATATTATATAAACATAATAAAACATGTCAACTCAGAACCATCATCTAGAATAGTGATGAACCTAGGAATATAAGAACATAGTCAAAACACGAAATGGGGAAAGAACCCACCATAATTGAACCCATATTCCATCCACTTTGAAGAAATAGACATTAAAAAACACACACAAAAAAATAAATAAATAAAACGGATCCAATTACCACAAATTTTAAATTAGACACAATTTACACATGTACATAATATATAAACCAACCTAAACTCATTGATATAAAGCAAAATATTAATTTTTTTTTACCTGTATATTTGGAATTCGTGGTAATTGGATCCATCATTTTTTTTTTCTTTTTACTGTTACAACAATAATGAGTCGGAATTATCTCAAGTATGTACAGGAAAATCTCCAAAAACAATCAAAATATCTCCTCTGTTGACCACACTACAGGTCCCATTGGGCTGTGGGGTATATGGTGGAGCTATAACCCTTCCTCCCTACTATCAAGCTGAAGAAAAATTTGAGACAAGTGACTCCTTTCTACCATTGATTAATACCACACTTACCAGTAGATTAAGCCTATGGGAACCCCTGATAAAAAAAGTTCCCGAACATAACACCGCAAGCCATTCCGAGTGCATTAATCCCTCTAAAAATAATTAATTTAAAGGAATTAATGCACAAACTCAATGTACTTCAAGAGGAAAATTCCCCATCGGAGAGTAAACAAGTGGGTAGCTCTACCTGGGTAATTTTGATAATAGCCGTTAGCTTAATAATTGTATCAGTTTCTTTAACTTTAGCCTGATAATACGCCATTGTTTAAGTAAGAGAAATGAACCAACTAAACTGCACAAGAATGTTGGGTGCTTAGGAATAGGTGTCACTGATCAACAGGAAAGACCAGAACAGCAAAAAGAAATCAACCCAATAAGCAATATATCAACTCAACATGCCACAAATACCCCAAAGGAACCACTGAAATTGCCATCAGTGGAGATACTTCCAGTATAATAATCAAAATTATTTGGAACAATTGTTTAAAAATTTGCCTATACATACATACGCACACATAAAAAAAAGCAAAACAAAAAAAACACAAATGTATGTTGTCTTCTTTTTTAGGATGGACATTTAATTTTTCTTGTGGACATATAAAAACGGAACCGTATATAATCAATTCTAAATATATGTTTCTGTATGTTACTGTCTTACCGACATTTAACCAAGGGTTAAATGCCTGGTCAGTAGGGGAAGAGTGTAACACTTTGGTAGCAAGCGCAAAGGTCAAATCTTTCAACTTTGACTTCTTACCAGGTAAACTTCTGGTCGAAAACAAATTAAAAGGGTTACCCCATATTTGAATATCCTTAATGTTAAATTTCAATTGTTTAGACCCAGAATTGACAGAGAAGTTTGGTAGAGACCACAAACATCAACTCTTTCAAATCTGAACCCAATTTTGACCCATTAGCAGTTATTTTTTCTGGCTCAAAGCCAATAAAAAAGTTTTCCCCAGGTCCAAGTAACCTATACCTAAAAATTCAATTGGTTAACCCCAAAATTGGCAATAGGGGAGTGAAGATGGAGGAGAGGTAGAAATCTCGGACATATTATACAAGTTAAAATCCCAGTCAAAACCATTGCTTTTACTTTTAGTTGCTTCGGCCAGATGAGGTTTGATAAGAGAGTAGTTCATCTCAGTGAAGGACAACACCTGTTGATGAGGCCTGCCAACTCAATGAGAGTAACTCATCTAGGTGGAGGACAATACTAATTCCAAAAAGTCCAGGAATATAATGAGTAGGTAAAAACTGGCAGTATGCCGAATTCGGTTTTATGCTCAACCAAGTTTATATCATATGCATTTCAAAGAATCTTTTTTATTTTAAAAAAAAAACATTTCTTTTTTCATTATTTAGTTCCATTAAATTTTTAATTAATAAATGAAGTAAAACTTTAAATTATTTTAAAACTAAACCGTTATGATCAATCAAGAAAAATACCATGTCATTCTATTGGAAATAAAGATATGTAAATGAAAAATATAATTTACTAGCAGAACCTGAGGAAAACTACAGCTGAAATATCAGAAAGTAAATTCAACATTCTTAAATTTAAACAAATACTCAGAAATAGTTCAAAACTGAAAATTAATGCTTAGAAATTTTTATTACAGTTTTGATTAAAAAACATTCTTTTCTAAAATATGATTAAAAAAATAATGATCATATAAGCAGACAATTAGAATGAGGTTGTTCTTCAATAGAAAAATCAGTGGAATATATTTAAGATCAGACTGTGAATTAAAAAAAAACACAACAACCAATAACTTGAACTAAACTGCTTTTAATGATTTTTAAAATATAAAGTGTAAGAATGTTACTTTTGATGTAAGTGTTACACAAAAAATAACACACACACTATCGTATGAATATAATTTTTTATTAAAGAAACAAAGAATTAATTAAATAGAACCTACCTTGAGCAATGATTTTCATTTTTTTGTATTTTATTTCCCCAGAACCAAACTGACATATCATCATCCCTTCATACAGTTTGGCAAGCTGAAATAATCAAATTATTCTTATTCAAATTGTGCAAGTTAATAAAAGCAATATAAAGGTATAATAAAATGTGTTTTTATACACTTGATTAATTAGGAAAATGACAAAGTAAATGGATCAATGGTATTTTATTCCATGGAGTAGCATATGAGTTGCCCGGATGATTGGTGGTGGGCAAAGGTAAAATATTTCTGAATTTGAATCCTTTGGCTGTTAAATTTCCGGCTAAAAACTGATTAAAAAGCTTGTCCCATGTCTGAACACTATTAAATTCAATTTTAAAGGGTTTAAATCCAAAATTGGCAAAGTTGTTTGGTAAAGACCGTAAAAGTCAAATACTTAATCTTTGACCCCAATTTCAACCCCTTAGTTATTTTTACCGGCTTAAACCCAATACAAAAGTTTTTCTCCAAGCCCAAGTAACCAAAATTTAAAATGCCAAGTGTTTAGACCCAAAATAGGCCGAGTAATTTGGTAGAGACCGCAAAGATCAAATATTTTAACTTTGACCTCTTATTAACAACTAAATTTCCAACTAAAAACTAATTAAAAAACTTGGACTATGTCTAAATATCCCTTATATCAAATCTCAACTCTGTTGACTGAAAATTGACAGAAGAGTTTGGTAGTGAAAATTGTGCACACACACCGACACACATACACACTGGCAAAAAAGAAAGAAAGAAAAAATGGGACAAATAATTTGAAATTAAATTAAAATAAAAAATTTTAAAGATATTTAATGAAAAAAAATCCCCCCTTACCTTAAATCAATAAAACATTTTTGGTCCTTTTGTTTTTCATTTCATTTAAATTTTTTTCCTTTTTTTAATTTATTTTTTTCAGTTTCAAAAAATAAATCTATGAATAACATCACCATGCAGCATCTATCGTGGTTGCTTTGGTAACAAGATTTTAAAGGATAAAAAAGTGGCTAACATTGAAAATTTTCGTAAATTCATCTAGAATATTGTAGCCGAATTTATGAAAATTTTTGTAATTTTCGTATTTTGAACTTTGCAAAATCTTATGTTGGGAAAAAATAACCCTCCATGATGGAAAATAAATTATTCTGGGATTCCATGCATTTTTTAACAGTATTGTTTCTTTTACCTAGGACGAGTTTTATTTTTTGATTGACCAATGAACGGTCAAGGATTGTTGGATTGACCAATGAACGGTCAAATAGCATCCACACACATTTTCACTTTTATAGAGATATAGATTAAATTTTTAATACCAGAAATTAAAATAGGTTCTGCTAAATTCTCTTGAAATTTATAGATTATTTATTTACATTAAAAAATCATAATTCTTAAAGTTCTTAAACTTTAAAAATTTTTAATCACCTAAGTGGTTAATTTGTTTATTGTAAATTTACTTTCAATTTGTAAATTACTTTCAATTGGCCTGTTACAGAAGGGCTAAAAAAAGCAGCATATGGGGCTATGTGTATTAGTAGGCCATGGTTACGCTTGATAAATGAGGAAAAAAAGTGAAAAACATACATCATCCTCAATTTTTTTTCATTTTGTTTTTTCAGGTAGTTAAGGAACCTTAAACGCTCTTCCTTATATCAATTCAAATTGTAATTCATGAAATGTAGTTTGTCATTATGCTATGCAAATGGTGGTCTAAATCATTGTGCTATGCAAATTATGGTGGTGCCTGGATGTTATGATTAGTGATGGGACGATTCCTTGGAATCGGAATCGTTAATCGTGTATTTTGGGGGGAATCGGATCGCATCGTTAAATAAATATCTTAGATTTATGATTCTTTCATTATGATTCTCTTAAATTTTTAAGTTAATCATTAATCGGAATCGTTAATCAACATTTTCCTGGAATCGGAGTTGGTATCAGAAACGGACAAAATTTAGGAATCGTCCCAACACTAGTTATGATGCTCCCATTTGTGTTCATTTTGATCTACGTTTTTTGGAATTCCAAATTTTGAGCCCTTAGCAACTATTTTTCTGACTCAAAACCAATTGAAATATGTTCTCCAGGTCTGAATACCCCATATATCAAATTTCAATTCTTTAGTCCTAAAATTATCAGAGTAGTTTGGTACAGACTACAACAGTCCAATCTTTCAACTTTGACCCCTTAACAGGTAAATTTCCAACTCTAAACCAAGCTAAATGATTTACAATTTCAAATATTTAAATGCACAAGATGAAAACAATTAGAAAACCTAAAAAATTATCTTAAATTTATTTAACTTTTAATAGAATAGGTACTATTAAATAAAAAGCCATGTCAGGAAAAATTGTGGATTACACTGAAAATTGCATGCATGAGAAGTAATATTTTTAAGATAAAACATAGAAAACTAAAGGACAAAAAAAAAGAAAGCCCAAGATATTCTAGTAAAAAATTCTTGATTATAATAATAACAAATTACAGATTATTATAATTGAACTTCTGTTGTGTGTATTTATCAAAAATAATTTTTACCAATCAGAATGTGATAATGTTGAAAATGTTGGCTAAGGAAAAAAAGGGGGTTTGGTACGATTCGGCTCCAGGACGATTCGGCACGGCCGTTTCGGCGCTTGACGATTCGGCGCTGATGTGTAGTCAAAGTTTTGTTTACATTTTTAAAATCAATTCAGTAAACTAAGATATTTTTCTTTGAATAAAAATGAACGAGATGGAAATTGTTTGAATTAAAAATTAGAATAAGGCATTTTTTTATAATGTTATAATTGTTTAACTCTAAGAACTTGTTAAATATTATATTTTCTAAAAAATATTTGAATTATTATTCTTTTTAATATTTAATTTCAAAAAAAGTGTTTATTTTTTTAATAAAATATTTTAAAATTTCAAAGAAAACGTAACAAACAATTTAAGTTTTCTAAGTATATATATTTTTAATTCTTTTTTGTACATAAAAAATATTTATGAATTATTTATTAATGCAAAAAGTAGAAAAGAAAAAAATTGAGTTTTAAAAGAATTTTGACAACTTTTTTTAAAATCTAAACTGGAGATGAGCTCAAGTTATTTATTTCGAAGTTAACAAAACAAAACGTTAAACACGGCAACCAACATTTCAACAGCAACACCGACACCCTTCAGGAAACTAATAAACGAGTTAAAAAAATAATAATTTAATCCTTAAAAATCAATTATGAACTTTTTAACCAAAAAGAGATTTGAAAAAACATAATTTTTCTTATAAACGGTTAAAGTGTAAGTGAAGTGACTGACTGACTCTTACATTAACATCTTCGAACCGAACCGTGTTTATTTAAAAAACACAATTTTTTTTTAAACTAAAAAATATTTTGAAAATTTTTAATGGTTAACAAATTAATTAGAAAATAAATAACCAAAAAATATTTTTTGAAAAAACACCATTAAAAAAACAGTAAAAATGATTTAAACATTAAAACTTCAAAACAAAAAAGAAAAACAGTGCACCCACCAGCACTGACCGCGCAGTTGTGTGGCGCGGTGTGGTGTGTTGGTGCACACTCACAGCCACGCATATTTTATTTTTAACTTTTAAAATTTAAAGATTTTAATCCTTAAAAATCAATTAGTCCTAATAAAAATTTAATTAGAAAATGATTAACCAAAAAAAAAAAATTTTAGAGTAGCAAATTCCAGAGAATTATTTGGGAATAATGGGCATTTATTCCCATACGAAACACTTTTAAAAGTATTAATCTGACTATTTTCCTCATAATAATAATTTAAAAAAAAAATTATTAATACTATTTTTAGGAATAATACTTTTCGAATTCATTATACCTCATCTCAAGGACTTTGAAAAATAATAAACATGAAAAAAATCACCGGCTTCAAAATTTAGTTAAGCTTTCATAGTTGATTTAAAAAAATAAAAACCACTATTTAAAGCAAAATAATTACATAATAATATTTTACAGCAAAATAATTCGTTTGGGAATATGCCCAGTCTTTAATAAATCTCTGGAATTTGCTATGCTAAAATTGTATTCAGCCAAAGAGTTCTGCAAAAAATCAGACAAAACACCCGATTAATCGGATATTTTCGTATTATTTTTCTTAATCAAAATTATTTATTTTCATAATTGAAATAATTAATTAGAATATAATTAACCAAACTGGAGTGGTGACACATTTTCGTCCCTGGCGCCGAAACGGCCACGGCAAATCGGCCGCGCCGAATTGTCCCATTCCCAAAAGGTTGATATGTCATAAAATGATTGTTCTAGGCATTAAATGACCTAAAACGGTTGATTTGCGGTAAAGCACAAACAAACAAACAAACAAACATTCTAAGGATGCCTGGAGGAACCTAAAATCAAACAAAAAACCCAGGCCAAGTGACTCTAAAGTTTTATCATGTGTATTTTTTTTACATCACTCGCTTTGAATTGACTATTTCTATGTAGCAGACTTTGTTAGACTGCACTTGGCTGGATAGGGGTTAATACTTGCCAACATTTTCTAATAAGATTAAATGAAAGAGAAAAAAGCTCTTTGCCTACAAAATGAACACAGGACATACTTATATGAAAGAGAAAGCCCTTTTTTGACAAAACGAACCCAATTAGATTCAAGAAAACCTCTTCTACAGAATGAACATAATCCCCCAATTAAATAAAAGAGAATTCACTTCAGAAAGGCTTGAAAGCTTTTTTTATTTTTTAGTTTGCCTTCAGTAAATATCACCAAAGAAAAAACAAAACTGTCTAACCCTTAACAAGATTTTCCAATTAACCTACTTTAATAATTTCTTATTAAAAACTAGTTATTATGTCAGCAATTCTAAGTCTAAGATCTTAAATAATTTATTTATAACTTAAAAACTTCTGTTATTTATATCATTACTAGTATACTTGTGTTGTCAAAAATGACAACATAAAAAGGTTAAAATAATAAAAAACCCAGTTACCAATTCATTTTTACCAAGCGGCTTTAAATAATTCATTAAAATAGAAAGAACGAATAACTTAGGGGCATTTACTTTTATTAAACCTACAAATGTGTCAGATCATTTTGATTTTATTTACCAAATGTACTTATAAAACAAAATGGCATCATATGTTCATTTGGAAAAAAACACTTTTCTCATTATTCATTTTAATTTGCTTTTATTGAATGTGGAAATGTGTCATTTTGATTTTATTTTCCAAATGTACACATAAAACAAAATGGCATTTGGACAATAAAAACATATTTCCCATTATTTAATTTACTTCGCTTTTATTGAATATGGAAATGTATTCAGATCATTTTGCTATACTCTGGATCCTTGAGTTTATTTCTGGCCATGTGTGACAGTGCTAGTCCTCTCCATCTTCCATTTCCCTTATTCTACCACCTCTCCCACAGAATGGGACACCACCACCCTACCCCGCCGATGTCCCCTCTCAGTGTCCAACTGGGCTTCTCATCATAATCCTCTTCCCCTTCCGAAAGAAACGTTCAACCAACAAGAAAAAAACATGATAATCTTACAAGATGGCTCCACAGGAAGATAGACGACCTACAAACAGAAACCAACCATAACAAATTAGATTCACAAATTTATCACTCTCTCTCTCTCTCTCTCTCTCTCTCTCTCTCTCTCTCTCTCTATCAATCTATCTATCTATCTATTTATCTATCTATCTATCTATCTATCACTCTCTGTCGCTCGCTCGCTCGCCCTCTCTCACTCATTGTCCGTCTCCGTCTTCCTCTCTTTCTCTTTCAGTCATTCACTCTCTCACTCTCTCACCCATTCTCTCTTCTTCTTTCACCCATTCTCCGTCTTTCTGCCTCTCACTCTCACTCTCTCCCTTTTCACTCATTCTCTGTCTTTGTATTTCTGTCTTTCTCTGTCTTTCTCTGTCTTTGTATTTCTCTCTCTCTCTCTCTCTCTCCCCTTGTCTCTCTCTCTCTCTCTCCATCTCTCTCTCTCTCCCCTTGTCTCTCTCT
>JAYKTE010218701.1:0-12212 GCA_036873565.1 Xipholeptos notoides | reverse complement strand
TGGGAAAGGTATGAATCCCCACATTCCCTCCAGCTATGGGTCAAATAGTGTAATTTGTGTCATAAAAAAAACTGTGTACAAAAACTAACGTTTACCAAAAATATTGTTCTCGGTATTAAATGGCCTAAAATGGTTGATATGCTGTAAAATCACAAACAAAAAATCGAACGATATGTGTCTTTATTATACTGGTTTTACACTGAGAAAATTTTCCTTCAAAATGCTAAAAAAAATACTGAGTCCTCTTGATTCAAAGGTACATTATGTTTGCTCGTTTGTTTGTGTTTTACGGCATATCAACCATTTTAGGTCATTTAATGCCTAGAACAATCGTATTTGATAAACGTTGTTATTTTGCCACACTTAGTTTTTTTAATAACACAATATGCGCTATTTAACCCAAAGCTGGAGGGAAAGTGGAGATTCATACCGTTTCCCAAGGGTATTAGTCCGAATACGAACGCAAACGAAAGGACTGGGATCCGAACTCGCGTTCTACGATTCCGAAGGCCAACTGCTTATCCACTCGGCCAAATCGACTTCCCAAATGTTCATACCCTGAACTTCTGTTCTGGGGGTGGCTTCTGTCTTCTTGATTTCTTTCTGTCTCACTGGAGGAGAGTTCTTTGTGGAACCCACACAGCAACACAACGCAGTTTGAAAACCTAACAAGTTTTTATTTACAGAATAATTAATGTATAGATTGCTTGCCGTTAAAATTTTGTGAATTTCATCTTAATGAATTGTTTTTTTTCTTTCCTGGGGAAGTCCATTTGGCTGAGTGGATAGGCAGTTGGACTTCGGAATCGTAGTACGCGAGTTCGAATTCCAGTCGTTCGGTTTGCGTTCATATTCGGACTAATACCCTTGGGAAAGGTATGAATCCCCAATATCCCTCCAGCTATGGGTTAAATAGTGCATATTGTGTTATTGTACAAAAAACTAATGTTTACCAAAAAAGATTGTTCTAGGCATTTAATGACCTAAAATGGTTGATATGCCGTAAAACACTAATAAACTCAAACTCAAATTTTGGAAAGAGCTGTTTTTGGGTAAGACTGGTCGTCGCTATTGCTTAGTCAATAAAAAAATGTCACAATTTAAATGACAAAAGGAAGTAGGGAGGTTTCTTTTTTTAATATAGGGATGCCCTACATTGATTGCTACACACACGGCAGTAGGTAAGAGAAAGGAAAAGGTCATAGAAAAAGAAAGACACACGCAGAGAAGGAAAACAAAAGAGAAAAGAAAGAAAGAAAGAAAGCGAGAAACAAAACGAAAAAAAGAGAAAAAAAGAAAGCGAGAAAAAAAAGAGCAAAAAAGACAGAAAAGAAAAAAACAGAAAAAACAGAAAAAAGAAAAACCGAGAAATAAGGAGAAAAACGCAAAAAAAAGAGAAATACATCAAGAATGGAAAGAGAGAGAGAGGGGGGAGGGAGAGCAATGTAAAAGGAGAGAGAGAAGATAGAATAATGGAAAGAGAGAGAGGGAGAGAGAATAATGGAAAGAGAGAGAGAGAGAGAGAGAGAATAATGTAAAGAGAGACAGAGGGAGAGAATAATGTAAAGAGAGACAGAGGGAGAGAATAATGTAAAGAGAGACAGAGGGAGAGAGAGAGAGAATAATGGAAAGAGAGACAGAGGGAGAGAGAGAGAGAGAGAGAGAAATGGAAAGAGAGAAAGAGGGAGAGAGAAATGGAAAGAGAGAGAGAGAGAGGGAGAGAAATGGAAAAAGAGAGAGAGAGAGGGAGAGAAATGGAAAGAGAGAGAGAGAGATAAATGGAAAGAGAGAGAGAAAAAATGGAAAGAGAGAGAGAGAGAGAGAGAGAGAGAGAAATGGAAAGAGAGAGAGAAAAAATGGAAAGAGAGAGAGAGAGAGAAATGGAAAGAGAGAGAGAAAAAATGGAAAGAGATAGTAAAGAAAAAGTGAAATAAAAAAAAAAACCCTCTACAGCAAGCGATTTTTATAGGAATAATCACTGCTTCTTCTTCATTTGGCCTTCTCCGCCCTTCATAACCTGTCATTTGGAGTCTGGTCACATCACTCAAACCTGGTCCGGTCAGGTCACATCGAACTGCTAGTCAGCGTCATTATCGAAACAAATCGAACAGTCATTGATATCATCAGCTCATTGATTCCATCATCCCTCTCGATACCGATCGATTTCTTCCGACCTTCTGCTTATTCTTTAAAAGCCTTCATTACACCTTTTTTGTGTGTGTCCTAATGGGAAAATAATAAGCACCTGAATCCAATTCATGAATTTATTGGTTTATTGATTGATTAAGACTAAGTGTGTGGTGCGGGTGGGAATAGGTCAGGTAGTTTGTATTGGTTGCCAAGGAAACTTTAATATCAATATCCCGCAAGATCTAAAATGAGTGCCAGTCAATCCAAAGGCTTTACACGCGGCTGAAAAACGATCAAGAAGAGCCTGGGCTTCTTCGAAGGATGTGGCTACCAGAGCAGCATCGTCGGCGAAGAGCAAATCACGTATGATTTCGGTGCGGAGAAGAGTCTTGGCTTTAAACCGTTGATGGTTAAATAAGCCACCAGATGACCGGAATTGGAATTTAACTCCAGTGTCCAAATCACTAAATGCATATTTCAACATAAGCAAAAAGAAGAGCGCAAAAAGAACTGGGGCCATCACGCATCCCTGTTTGGTCCCGTTTGCAACACCGAAGGGATCAGACATCATGCCATCTGAGACAACATTAGCCTTCATCCCCTCATGAAACGAAATGATCACATCTAACATATTCTCAGGAATACCGAGCCTCCTTAAGACCTGCCAAAGAGCGTCGCGATTCACGTCAAAGGCTTTCGTCAGATCAACAAAAAACATATACAATTCATGATTTGTCTCCCACACCTTTTCTGCCACTTGTCGGAGGGAAAATACCATATCAATGGTGCTGCGACCCGACCGAAAACCACACTGGGATTCAGGATACACCTCATCAATGAGATGTTTGATGATTCTGTTCAGGATGAGCCTAGCCAGAATCTTTCCTGCAATTGAAAGCAGAGATATCCCGCGATGGTTGTCACAAACCTTCTTAACTCCCTTATTTTTGTAAAGATGCTTGATGCAGGCATCTTTGTAATCCTGCGGAACCCGGCCCGCCTTCCATATCTTCACAAAGAGTGCATGAAGCTTTTTTACCAACGCATGTCCACCATACTTATACACCTCAGGTGGAATTGGGTCCTTTGGTGATGGGGACCTGCCAGAAGCAATTTGCTTAATGGATTCCCATACTTCCAGATAAGTAGGTTCCAGTGACAATTCTGGAACATCTGGACACTGTGGAATAGAAGATATGACATCATTGTCAAAGACAGATGAGGTGGTGTTTAAGACGGTTTCAAAGTGCTCCTTCCAACGGTTGAGGATATCTGATTTGTCAGTAAGCAATGTCTTTCCATCAGCTGTGCTTAAGGGAGAAGCACCACTTTTTTGAGGACCAAACACTTCCTTTAGACCATCATAGAAGGCTTTCATGTTCTTGCTGTCAGCAGCATCCTGCAGTTCAATTGCCTTATTATACCACCAGCGCTCCTTCATAGCCCGAAGAGCTTGTTGTACCTCACCTTTACACTTCCTGTAAGCCATGTGCTTCACTGTTGAGTTTTTGTCCTCAATCCAACATTTGTGAGAAGATTGCATAATGGTTGATCAGTCTTTTTACTTAATCATCACTTTCGTCAAACCAATCCTGGTGTTTTCTTCGTAGTATCCCAAGGACCTTCACTGCTGCAGAGCGAGTCCATCCTCGCAATGCTTTCCAAGAAGATTCGACATCATCAGTCACATCGACAGCCTCAAGGTTCTCAACAAGCTTATTGGAGAGCTCGGCTTTCTTTTCCCTGAACTTAAGTGGACGCACATTGATGTAACTCTGTGCTCTTGCACATGCAATGAGAGTTTACTTCTGAGAAGGGCATGATCCGAAAGATAGCAAGAAGTGTGGAAGGAACGAGTGATTTTGAAGTCATTGATGTCCTTCCTCTTTGTTATGATGAAGTCAATAAAATGCCAGTCTCTCAAACGTGGATGCATCCAAGTTGTCTTCCGGTGTGCAGGTTGTTGGAATAAGGTATTGGTAATGCAGAGGTCAAACTCCCTATAAATTGTAAGAAGTCGTAAATCATTTGCATTTACCTTGCGTACGCTGTCTACCAAGAACACCTGTCCAAGACAGATGATCAATAAAACATTTAGGGCTCCTGTTATCGCCCCCATCCCAGCCTGGGGAAAGCAATGCTACCCCTAAAAAGGGCTGCTTTGTCACTGATGGAGGACACGAACACTACATTTGCTCACAGAGAACAACCATCTACCATCAGCCGCCACTGTGCACAGATCCGGCTGAGGACTTCCCGTAATATCCTTTACCTGTCCCCGTCGCTTTCACTCCATCGCCAGTGGAATTCTTGCAGGAAGGTGTGAGGTTTTTCATAATAAAATTATGATAGGTTGTCAGAAACCCACACAAATGATTTGATTAAAGTGGTGAAGGCTCGTGTAGGACCATTCACACTTTTCGGAACCATTGATTAACTCAGTGCAAGCAGACAACAGCCCCCAGGTTTTACATCAGAGTTTCCCTCTCCTAGATGTCTAACAGCGCCCCCAGACACCAAACTGGGAATTTCCCTGTCCCAGCGCTAGACCATACTACACACATATAAATATATATATATATATATAGTATAGTTAAGATGTTTTGTGTCTTGTGAACAGAAGAGTGGGTGAATAATGATATATGAGAGTTACATATACAAAAAGAAAAAGAAACAGAGAGAAAAGAAATAGTATTTGAAATCAATAACATCTATAGATAAAGAAACAAAGCGTTAGAGATCATACCAAAACCTCATTCCAAGTAAACAAGTATCAGTATTACTTTTCTGTTTAATGCTTCCTTTTTACTCTTCTTTTCCAGGAAAAAACCTTTTTTTTTAAACAATCAAATCTTGTTGGTGTACCCTGACAATAACAATAACCCTTCTAAAGGTGGACAACAACTAAATAAATTCATTTTAAATCCCCTGCCCCGACCCAAAGTTGACTGCCTATCAGACATTGTCACTCAAGCCTTCTTTCTCCAACATTGGTTAATATGCAACCATTACATATTGTCTTTTATGAATGATAAGCAGCTGTGCAGTCTCAGGCACTAAATTATCCTGGTAGGTTGTCCAATGGTCCACCAACTGATTATCCAGGTTACTAATGCTTGATCCTAAACACATAGAAAAGAAAGCACAAGAAAAGAATCTTTCATTTTTGTGCAGTCAATATCATTTGGTCAATGGGCTGCAAACAACTTTCTTAATGTAGTTGTTGTGGACACAAACTGATAATTTGCTTTAAGGATTGAACCTTCTATTCAGATTTCAATCACAATTGGACAACCAAGATAAATAAACTAATGAATCTATATATTGATTATATTCTAAGTGCCTACTATTTTATGGAATTAGAAGCTGAGATTTTTAGTTAATGTATAATACACACACATATATATATATACATAAACATATTGTTTAACTTGTTTTACGGTATATCAACCTTTTTGGTCATTTAATGATGAGAACAATCATTTTTGATAATCCTTCTTTTGTTAGTAAATAACACCAGATTCACTTTTTAATCCTCAGTTGGAGGGAATGTCGGGATTCATATCCTGCCCAATAGTATTAGTCCAAATGTGAATTCAGATTTGAACTTATAATTCCAAAACCTGAGTGTTTATTCACTGACCAAAGTGGATTTCACACACACAAATTTTAGCCAGCATTTTGTCATTCATGTACGTCTGATTAAAAAGAATAAACACTTTTTGTCTACACATTTTATTTTTTCTAATTTCCTGATGAGAATGATTCCATCAGGTTTAAAATTTTAGTTTATAAATTAATAAGTGTTTATTTAATCATTCACTATATAATTATAGAAATTAAATATACAGTGTATATTTAAAGAATTTAAAGTTTGTTTCTATGTAATAGAAATACAAGTAAGAGTTAAAAATTTTCCCCCAAAAAAACAAATCGAAATTGTATGCAAATACTACTTCATAATATTTGTCTCCAAATTAATAAAAAAATGTCTTGGTGGTGGGAGAGAGGGGATAATATAAGAAATTTATTGAAAAAAAATCTAAGTATCAAAACTCAAAAGATTACAGTGATATCTTGAAAAGTTATTAATTTGATGTCATATGAAATCAAATTCTTGATATGAGAAATAGGGTAAAAAATCTAAAAGTGAAAAACATTTCAATTTTTACTTGCTTTATGTCCAATTCATTTGAAAAAAATTCCAATAATCAAAATACACTGACCTCAAAACCAAGACTGACTTAAAAACCAAGACTAAAACCATTTTTTTTTTTTTTTTTTGGTGGGCGAGGATTTATAAACCTGATATTTTTCCATTCAAATTTTAATGATCTCCTTATATAAACTATTAGCCCATTAAATCATCCTATATAAATATTTACATGTTATGGGAAGCCAACTGTTTTGTCAAAATGATTAGAAAGTAGTTTAATTGGAAGGGTTTTAGCAAGTTTATAGATACAACTAAAACTTCAAAAGATTATAGGTTCAACCTTTTTACACAATCTTTATGAGAATGATTTGTGAAATAACTTAATTTTTTGGTGTTATTTGGCTTGGTAAAAACCATGACATAGTTTAGGAGAATGTAACATTTCTTAAATGTAACTTTAGGAGACAAAATCATAGATTTTGTATTATTTTATGTTTATCATAAACCATTAAATTCAGAATTAGTTATAAAAACATAGGAAAAGGTTTAAGAATAATACAAAGAGTAATGTGAATACTTAAATCAATTTGTAACATTGAAAAAAAATGGATATGGAATTGCTGAGGTGTTCTCTTTAAGAAATTGAAACTGAAGGTTTTAGGTACGGTTAAACCAAATGTATCTTTTGAAGAAGAGGGCAGCGAGGTTGTAAAAGAGTGGTAAAAGCTCAGTCTTTGGAATTGTATTACGCGAGTTCAAATCCCAGTCAAAACCATTGCATTCACTTTCAGCTGTCTCGTGAAGATGAGGCTCATTAACTCCGGAGAGTAACTCATCTAGGTGAAGGGCAACACTGATTACAAAAGCCCATATAATGAGCACATAAAAATGGCCTTGTTTAAACTTAAATTAAATTTAAACGTGGGTTGGTGCTCAACCAAGTAAATATAGTATCTTTTGAAGAAGCAAGCACTCTCTATCATTAAAGTATAATGCAATTTTTGAAGTGTGATATGAGTAAGCATATATTAAGAGAAAGTTATGCGAACCATGTGTAATCTCATGATGGTAGAAACAAGCCAACTAATCCAACTTGCCTAACCGTCTTACAAATCTGGGGTTGAAACCCATGTAATGCCCACATGTTATTATTCATCAGTCATAGGTAGACATAAAGCCACTGGAGGACTGATCTAACAGTTTCAGACTGATAAATTATTTTTATTAATTATCAGATCTTGATAAGTTTGAAGTTGAAAACAATGTTGGCATGTATTTAGCAATCCAAAGATAGTCGATACAGAAAATGATGAAATTGTAGAGGAGCCAAAATGCTTAATTATCTTCGTACTGAAGACATTTTGTTACAATTTCAGTTATCCTGATGTGTATCCTCTGGATTTGTCATCTTAGCTAATCGTTCTTGGTGGTAATTGTTATAGATAAGTATGTATCATGATCTTTACATAAAATAACTACAACCTACTGTCTCCATAGCTATGGGTAAGAATATATTGTTCTAACAATTTGTTTAAATAAAGACAAAAATTTCTTTGGAGAAATGATTTCTGGTATTAAATAAGTATAAAAGTTGATATACTACTATAGAAAAATACATTTAGAATCTAATCCACCACTGAAATCAAAACAGATTGGAAAACTAATATGTTTTGAGAAGGGAAATCTTAAAGAAATGCCAATATAATAATTATGCCACAATCAAACAAATACCAATTCCATTTAATGTTCTTTCATGTTTTTTTTCCAAGCATAAAAACCAGTTTGCTTTACTACAATAATTTTTCAAAGACTTCATAAAATAACTGACCAACCAACTTTGTTGATTGTCTTAAATATCATGAGAAATTCTATTTAATGAATACTTTGTCATTTAAATGTTTTAAATCCATGAATAGGTTTATGTAAGGTTTTGGAATGTATTGACTCAGAAGCCTTTTTGTCTTTTAAAGAATCAACCTCTGAAAAAAAATGATTAATACATCCTCAAAAGTGAAAAAAAGATATTAAACTGTAAATTCTCATTCATTAGAATAATAGTATAAATGTAAATATTTCATGTTGTATTTTTAAATAAATATTTACATCACAAAGTTCCCTTATCGAATGATTTCATAAAATCCTTGTAGCAGTCGAGTAAGGACTTTCATAGACTCACTGTGATTCCTTCAAGATCTGACAGTTAATCCTGATTTTAATCTATACTTGTGAATACTACAAAAAAAACAGAGGAAACAGCATCAGTGTTTTCCTTTTGATTTATAAAAGAGTCATCAAGAAAGCTTTGAAACTATCTAAAAATTCTCTCCTCTTTAGATTTTGTTCCTGTTTCCCTGATATAATGGATATATATATATATTTTAGTTTTGATTCTGAAGATAGTGAGGATAAATTTCAGTTTGTTTCGAAGAATTTTGAATGCTTAAATGGTGTAGTTGACACAGGTACAATTACTGGTGGAAATAAATTTATAACCAATCATAATGAATTTTTGTGTTTTTATCCTTTTTCTTTGCCTGCACTTTTATATAAGTGTGTATAATACATATTAGTTGAGCAAGTCATTGCAAGACTTACAAAATGTTTATAAGTCTCACCAATCTTTGCGAGGCTACTATAGTCGTTCTCTGTACACTTTTAGCAACTTTGATCAATTTATACTCAAGTTTTGAATTTCGAAATTAAAAATTACAATCATATCATCATATTCCTTGTAAATTTACAATTCAAATGAAGTTTGAAGTTTATAATTCTTAAATATTGATTTTATTATAAAATTTATGCTAATATTTGCCGTAAGACATTTCATCATCATATTATTAATAATGGTCATTCCCATAATTTTCATTTTCATCAGATTTCAGCACTTTTCAAGACTTACAACTCGAGCTTAATAAAAATACCAGACTTATAAGCCGAGAATTGTAGTGGAACTATGTAACCATAGAGACGTTTTGTTTTTCAAAAAGATCAGTTAATTTTTGTTGAGGTGAAAAAAAGATTTATAAAAGCTTAACAAGGAGGAAATTCTCATAGAAAAAGATTTCTGAAAGAAAAAAATGTTTACAAAATGTTTTACAGAAATAACATTACCCATAATTAAACCTTAAAAAGTAAGAAACTAGCTTATTTTCTTAGAATATTTATTTTCTACTATTTTAGGCTAAAAATTTATAAAAATGTGATTGACATTTTGTTGCACTTATAAAATTTTTTTTTAATAGATGGGAATTATTCTAATAATATATTTTAAAAAGTGCAACGAAATGTCAATCACATTTTGGTCATTGGGGTGTCAGTATAAGAATAGTTTCCTAAAATAATTTTTCTGCTTTCAAAAAATTATGGCAGTTTTCTTGGAAAGAAAAAGATTTTGGAATTACAAAAGAAACAGATCAAAATGAGTGCAAAAGAAGTATCAAAGCAATCTCTAAGCAATAAAACTGGATAGATGAATCTTTGATTTGAAATGGATCTATTTTAAGGTTTTAAAGATATTGTGGGAGTCATTAACAGCCCCAGTAAAAATAATATTTTAAAATGTGTATCACATTTAGAGAAATTATGTTCGGTGATTAATTAAATGCTCAGCTTTTGACAATTTTAAAAAGAAAAATACAAAGAAAAACAAAAATAAGTCTATAATGTTCATCACTTGACTGACTTTTTTCTCTCCTGATGCCTTGAACGAGTTATCTCCATTTTATTGACCAGCTGAAGTTCTGGACTATAAATATCTTCAAAAAATCGTTTTATATTCTATTGAAAAATGTGATTAGAGAAATGAAACTCATTGTAAAGACTTCAAGCTTCTTCATTACATATTCACGTTCAATGACTCTTAAAAGATAAAAACACAAACTGCTGTTTTTTGGATGGAAACCTGTTGTGGAATGGATAAATACTTGGACATGAAATCATAATCCCACTATGTTGTTAATATGTGTGTGAATACTCTGAAATTTTGGCTAGCTTTGTTTCCAAATCTGAGTAATTACAACTCAGCTTTTTATTTACTGCAACAATATGATGACATCTGTCCATCTCTAGAGAATATAGGAAGTGTCATTAAACCATGTATGGTCGTCAGACGGCTTACACAGAGATTTGTTTATAGTGGTGAAGGCTTGTGTAGCACCATCCACACTTCTTGGAACTGCTAATAATAAAAAGTCAGTGCAAGTGATTTCCACAGATCACATGAACAACAGACCTCAGGTTTTACTTCAGAGCTTTCTTTCTCCGAGATAACTGCCTTACCAAAGTCTAAGGATGCATCTACCCACTGGTTCTAAACCGCGCTCCCAGACACTAACCCAGGTATTTCCACGGCCCGGAACAATATATGGTACTTGGTATTCATAAATGGTTACCCATCTAAGTACTGACCAGGCTCAATGTTGCTTAACTTCAGTGATCTGACAGGAACCGGTGTCTCCAACGCGACTTGACAGTAACGATATACACTGCCACCAATGATGGTTCTATTAAATCTTGTGTTATTATTAAATTCTCTTTCTTCCACCTACAGTGTACATGACAGAGTGAAAAATCTAGAGTGATATAGACCTTTGGGTCTGCAGCCTATTTGTTCTATGAGAGATTGTGCCTACACTCTTAATGGCAGCTTTCTGGCATTAAGTGACCAAAATAACCTGTTAAATATGAATCATCAAGCTTGATCTCAATGATTTGGGAAGTCCCTGTGAAGTACTGGACAAGTACTTGGACTTTAGAATTGTAGCAAGCAAGTTCGAACCCTAGTCATTTTGGTTTTTTGGAATCCTTGGGATGAGGCTTGATAATTTGTATAACTATTTTTTGGACTGCTGTCCTCATTCATGTTATTACCTGAAGACGGCCGAAGGGTTAATCGTCTGAAATGTTGTGAAGACAGCAATAACATGGATGAGGACAGCAGTCCGAAAAATAGTTACCTAGTCATTTTCTTATGTCCACATTTAGGCTGTGCTATTTAAAAATGATCATCAAGTTGGATCTCAGAGTATAGTTGTACATATGGTGTTGTATAATACAGAGGTACCCAGCTATTGCTGCAACATTACTGCTCAATACGACCTGACAAGAAAGTGGGAGATTCCTTAATCAACCGCATTCTGAAATCTCTCTCTTCTGTTGTATGATACCCGGGTACCCAGCTGTTATCATTATAAAATTATTATTATAATTAATATTAATGTTTATATATTAATGTTGTTATTAGAATTATTCAATTTCTCTATATATATTCATAGAATCATTACTAGTGTAATTATTATTATTAGAGTTTATATTATTAATGCTATAAATATGAGTATTATAATATAATTTCAATTATATTATTATATATTATATATAGACACTCTCTATTGTACAAGTTTGGTAGAATAGGTTTGTTTGCGTTTTTTTTTGTGTTTTACGGCATATCAACCATTTTAGGTGATTTTAATGCCGAGAACAATTATTTTTGGTAAATGTTATTTTTTTTGTCCACACTTTGAGCTCATTACATTCCAGGACTTTTTGTAATCAGCATTGTCCTTCACCTAGAGGAGTTACTCTCATAGAATTTAAAAGTCTCATCTATTCTGTTTTTTTGGAATCAGTGTTTTCCCTACACCTAGATGAGTTACTTTCCCAGAGTTAACAAGCCTCATCTACTCGAGCCAACTGAAAGTGAATGAAATGGTTTTTACTAAGATTTGAACTCGTATAATATGATTCCAGGGTCCAAACTTTTACCACTACTCCACCTTCGCTGTCTGGTAAGAAAGAACTTATGGTGTCTTGACAAATTTTGGAATTGTTGTCTTAATTAGGGTTTAATTAATGAGGGAAGAATTAGTTTCTAAAAGCTTTGGATTGTGAAGAAAGTGAAAACTAGTTTAAGTGCCAGTTATAATATATT
>JAYKTE010218590.1:0-12212 GCA_036873565.1 Xipholeptos notoides | reverse complement strand
TAATTAGAATATAATTAACCAAACTGGAGTGGTCGACACATTTTCGTATTCCGCGCCGAAACGGCCGCGCCGAATCGTCCCATCCCCATGTGCTTTACGTAAAGAAATGCAAATGCATTACTATGAAATTCTTGAAACTTTCGGTAACATTTTTGAAACTTTAAACAAACATTTTTCAAAAATTTTCTATTCAATTTTTCTATTTTTTTTTCAGATCTTACGTAGAATTTTATTATCTTTCTAATGCAATAAAAATTATTTATCTGAAATTTTTTTATCGAATGTTACCCCCCCCACCTTATGAAAATACCATACAAAAACAAAAAATAATAATGCTGCAACAATAATAAATGTATCAACATTTAAAGATAAAAGACATGAATAAAATTATGTATTTTTTCTTTGAAAAATTTGTTATAGGTGTTCGAAAATTAAACGTAAAGTTGGAAATCTTAAACCTTGATTTTTAAAAATCTAACAAGATTTTGCGTTTTTTAAATTGATTCGAAGGAGAACATTTTAATATTATTAATTTTGTAAAAAAAAAAATCTTTTGCTTTTGAATTCCAGGAAACAATTTTCTTTTTTCTGCAACAACACAAAAATATTATGAACAAAATTCTATATAAACTAAATTTAAGATAAAAAAAAAAGAATAATACACACATTTTATTTCATGGGTATTTTTCCCAAAATAAAAACGATTTTTGTAACTCATGAAAAAAATTGTAAACTATCAACTATTCTTAATATGGTGACTGGTTTGGGGTCGGGGGTCTGTGAGAGAATCCAAATTCTATTGATTATACAATGATTTGAAAAACTACGGATAATACGACAACACAGATGCCATCTGTTGTATCCGTAATCTGAGATGGAAAGTAAAAAAAAGAGAGGGGATATTTAAAAATTAAACTGACTTTTACACCAAGTACACAAACACAAGTAAAATTAATAGTTCCATTCGTTTGTTGTTGTTTTTTTATTCGGTTGTTGACTAAAGAAGAAGAACCCATCGTTGTTTTTTGTTTTTTTTAGACGCTATCGTGTTTCTTTCAATATTATCGATTTACATCACCAGAAGCTTTCTTAGCTTTACAGATCTCTACGTAAATTTGACGCTTTTTTCGGGATAGCTTTGTAAATAATTGTTTATTTTTTAGAAGGTATTTGCAAAAAGGAAGCTATTTATTTACAGACATGTTCTTGTAATTTAATGGAATTGCCTTATTAGTCATTAATTCTATCAGGAAAGTAAATTTAATTTAAGATTTTTCAACTTTGCTTAACTTTTGAAATTAGCTATAAAAAGTTGTCCATTTTTTTTAAAAGAATTTTTTTAAAAAATACCTTTTATCAAAAACTTAAAGCATATTTTTATTCGAGACTTTTTTTTTAACTTTGATCTTTGCTGGTTTTATTGAAAAAAAATCAAAAAGGCTCAAAAACATTTTTCAGGGAGTAAATGAGCTATAAAAAAATTATTGTTGAAAATGTTTCTTTATTTTTAATGGTGGTGGCTGCTTGCTCGCACTACTAGCGCTAACCGCTAACTGTTATTGAAAATTATTGAATACGAAATTCATTCGTTGACAAGCTTAGAACTTTTTCATAATTTATCTAATAATGACAATAATTTGGTCAGATTTTATGAAACTACGTAATCCACTTGCGTTACGAAGTCACAAAATGCTAAACTAAAAGATTGAAGATTACCCAAAATAATAACATTTGGACGGCCTAAAAATAAATCTAATGTCTTCAGTGCGTGAAATCCAAGGGAAATAAAATCATAAAAAATAACAAAAGGTCCACCTGTACGAACCACCACACCCAACCCCTTTTTTATTTTTCATTTAGTTTTTTTCATTTTTTTTCTGTGGAATATTATCGATTGGGCACTAATCCAAAAAAAAAAAAAAATTTGGAAAAAAAATCATTATTTAAATTTTTTAGGACGTGCTCACTTTTAGATATATCGCTAATTTGTACAGGTTGACCCAACAGATTTAAAAAATAAAAATAAAAAGAATCCGTATTTCGAACGGAAGTTACTTTACACTCGAAGCAGTGGAAGCACTCCACTTCACCTGAGCTCACACCCAAAAACTTTTACACTATTAAACAATGTGGATTGGGTTGTTATTAACAAATAGGTCTTACCTTTCTCGTGAGGTTTCTCTCTGTTGTCCGTATAATTGCCATTAATATTATTGTTACTTTTATTGTTGTTGTAATATCTATGAGGCTCCTGCACATCGTGTAAAAACTCCAATGCGGTTGAAGACCTGTTCTGTTTACAAATATCTGGCCCAGAATCCTTTCCAGAGACTTGTTCGATTAATACCCTGGAAAAGGGAGGGGGATCTGTATATCGGCGCTGCTGGTCTCTTAATTCCGAACTAGGAAGTTTTTGGGATAGCTGATGTCGTACAGCAAGAGGGGATGCCGGACTGGCAGACCTTTCCGAAGCAGAACCCTTCTTTCTTCTCGTAACAGTTGTAGTAGGGGTAGCGAAACCCTCGGAAAAACGATGTTCAATAATAATACCTCCCTGGTCATTACCCACCCCTATGGCACAAGGTTCGTCTATGTGTAACACTGTCTGGGCAGTGTTGGTCGGGGTCGTCGGTTCATCAGCCTTATCATCATCATCATCAGAATCGTCCAGAAAATTTAGGACCCGTCGGATTGAGGGTCCTGGGGAATCGTGTATTTCGTTTTCATTAATGTGTAAAAGAGGGCTGTCCGTACGGGGCTTGGGAGCAACCTGTACCCCTGTTGGGGTCCTTGTGGACGAGGTTGGTGACGAACAAGGGGAGGTCACATGTTCGATTTTTAGCTCAAGGGGATTCTTTTTGTGGCCCGATCTTCGACAAACCTCGGGTGAAAGGTGTCGAGCCGGTGATGCTGGAAGGGTTGGACGGCGTTGGATTGTAATTTCGACGGCTTTTCTCGGAGGTCGGCTTTGGTTTTCGGACGACCACTGCGGCTGTTCTTGGTAAGATGGCGGAGGCAGTGGCGGTAAAGGAGATGTTTTGCTGTCGTTTACATGAGAAGGTGCAAAGACTGGCGGTAGATCTTCGTCTGCTGACTCTCCCGCCGGCAAACACCGTGGCGAGTCGGTGAAAATGTTACTGTTGCGTTTGATTTTGTTAAATAAATAATCCCAGTCACTAGCTGAACCCCGACTTCGTCTTTCTCGTGGTGACTGGCCCTCATAGCCGGGGAATAAGTCTGCAAACAAATCACAGTTAGATCGGCGATTAAAATCGTCCGCAAATGCTCTTGATCTTCGCTTTAATTTGAAATTAGCAAACTCTCTTTCAAAGTCTTTAAAATCTTCATCATTGTTAAAGAAATCTAAGAAGGTGTCATCTGCATGGAAGAAATTCCCGGCATTATTTCCAGACGGGTGGATAATACTGACCCCATCCCCGGTTTGACCTGCTGTTAATTCCGTCTTGGGTGTCGGTTCCCTGCAACCTCCACCCGGTTGGTAATCAACATGGATCGGAATTGGGGTGCGAGATCCAGAGCTGGAATCGCCGGGTTCCGTTACTCTTGAAGAATCGATATGGATGGGGATTGGTGTAGCAGATCCAGAAATCGAAGAACCAGATTCGATTCCCCTGGTCGCCACGGAGGGTCGAACGCCATCGCAGTCGTCGTCTCGCCTCGGGTGATTAAACACATTAAAGTCACGGCCAAGATTGGCAAACTCCCGTTCAAACTCTTGAAAGTGTTCGTCACTCTTAAAAAAGTCCATTAACATGTCATGGGGAGCAGACGTTGTTCTTAATGGCAACACCTGTAGGTGCTGAAAAGAGGATAGGTCCCTTGATGAATGGCGCTTCACTAATAAGGGTCCATGTTGATAGTCGTCTGACAATGGAGAAGATGAAAGTGGGGTGTTGTTGTTGTTTGAGATATTGTGGTCGGTTAACAGAGGGTCCGAAGAGCAAGTGTTAGAAGTTAGAGAAAACTTGGACAAGTTCGTAGATAAAGAGTTGTTGTTATTGTGGATGGTTAAATTCCGATTATTAGCCCGAAGGTCGGTCCCAAAAATCCGACCAAATCTATCGATATTGGAACTTGAAAAAGTTATATTTCGTACAACTTCTCTTTTCTCGGTTCCTTTAGCAACGGCACTCGTGCTATTATTATTATCACAGCTTTCTTTTTCTAATACTCGACAGCATTTGCTATTTTTGTTACTAATATTATTAGAAACGGACAAATTGTGGTGAAGATGAGAATTTTCAGGAATACAACTCGTAGTATAATGACTATGAAAGTCCCTTCCGAATTCCCCATCAGAGGTACTACTACTACTGTCACAATCCGAAGATGTTACGCAATAGTTTCGAGGGTATGTCCTGGTAGGATCAGCAGAATAATATCCAGACGAAGTTTTTGTTGAGGTGAGATCGTACCCGCCACCGCCGTTGTCGTCTTCGATAGTCTGGGAGGGGCTTTCTTTGGACAAGTGAAACTCCCTTAAGTCCTGCTTAAAATCTTCAAAATCCTGCTCGTCTTGAAACCCATAACTTAATCGTTTTAAATCTGGATATTTTTGGAGATCCTTATAGCCCAATTTAAGTATTTCGTAAGGAGAGAACCTCGCCCTACCAGCCTGATTACTACTACTGGCGCTTTGGTGGTAACCAACACTCGAGGTAGGAGAAAAAGAAAAAGAAGTGTTATTATTATCACATAAATATTCACTATTGCTTCTACTACCAATGCCTTCTGAGTTGGTAGCAGTCAAACCGCTCCCAGTGTAAGCTAATGAAGTGGGGGAGATAAACTCTGAAGTGTCGGATGATAATGATGATGGTGATATACTATCGCTTGGTTTATTGCTATAGTTGTTGTTGTTGCTATGAGGGTTGTTGTACTTTTTCCAACTTTTTTGTATTTCAGAATCAAGCCTGCAGCAACAGCAACAAGGGCATTGTGTTTGGGTGTCTCTATTGATTAGTGGATGGTGATAACAAGAATGTTGATTATTGCACTGGTTGTTTGGACAAGTAATGTCCTTAATATTGTTCGTTTTTTTATTAATACTGGTGGTGGTGGTGTTAGTGTTCCCATAATTACTGCAACTACCGACACAATGGCAGTTATGGCTACTACTCTGTGAGTCTGCTGTCGGTAAAAGTGTGGTAGTATTGTTGTTGATGCAAATTGTAGGTACTGCTTCATGATGGCAACTAGGGGTTCTTGTATGCGGAACAGTCGGGCTTTTTAAATGACAACTTTGTTGTTGTTCTTGATCGTAATGGAAGAAACCCGGTTTCGTATCGGCCGAACTACGGTTGTAATAATATTGTGTCGGGATCCTGAATTCGTTTGATCGCCGACTAAAATATCCACTGTCTTCATCCATTCTTTAACCCATAGAAAGAAGCGGGTGGGGGCTCAAACAAGAGACCCCTTCTTATCTCTGCCAACTAGACTTGTTACACCTCTATATTCTATATATATATATATATATATATATATACTCGTATGGATAACGCCAATAAAACAGATTATTAATAAATTTGTTGAAAGATAAAATATAAGATAATATTAACTAATAATGTAGTAACACTTGCTATATCAGTGTTAAGCAAAAAAGAATGCCAACCCACAAAAGGTCCCACAACTAAATATAAAACCGTGTTACTGTTCTGTGTAAAAAAAAAAAAATTAAAAAAAAGAAGAAGGAGCCCACTCACTGCTCTCTGTGCCGTGGGTGCACTCACTGGGCACTCGCACTGCAATTACTCGCTCGCTCTACCGACACAATTGTGTTCGTTATCTCATTCGTTCGGTTGTGAAAACATATCTCAGTAAATTGCATGAAAATCTATTTAAAAAAGAATGAGAATGTGTGCGATTTAAGAAGCTGTGATGGGTGTTTTTGTTTTTCCTTGTTTGTACTCCAAATGACGATGACATGATATTGTTTTTTGCTCGTTGGATTCTTTTTGTATGTGTGTGTGTAAAGGGCAGCAGGCAGGTAGGTAGAATAAATATACGTGATTTTTAAAGAGTTAAAAACAATCAATGGAATATTTTTTTTTTCTCAGAAAAAAAATAACTATTTACAAACGAAGGGAAAAAAGGTCCTAAACGTATAACAACGGAATCCAGCTTGAATGAAAAAAAAGGAAAACTTGAAGAGAAGGGAGAAAGATGAGGATGTTGAGGAAGAGGAGGGGAGCTAGAGACGAGTAAGTAAGAGAGGAATATTGACGAAAAGACAGGGGGTGATCAAAACTAGAAGCGGAGGAGAAGGAGGAGGACAATTGTTTTTTTATGCTTCTTTGCTTTTGATGTGGGTGGATGGCTGATGTTTAAGTACTTAGCTTCTTGCTTCTTTTTAGCCGGTCAGTGTGTGTGTGTGCGTGTGTGTATTGGCCTATTTTCTTTATTCGTAAAAAATAAATTTCGAAAATGTGTAAAAAAAACATTTTTTTGAAAAATCTGTGTTATATTTTTTCAAAAATTTATTTTTCACGCACATGTTATTTTGCTTACTCTTTTTAATGATGTTCGAGATTTTTTTTCTTATAAACATCTTTTTGTTGTTAAAAATTAACAAGTTTTCCTAGTTTGGAAATTAATTTACGTTCAAAGATTTAATCATTTTTTTTTTTTTTTTTTAATCAAAATAAAATCGAACTCCTTAAAAAAAGAAAAATAAGATTCTTAAATTGAAAATGTTATTCTTTGGTTTAAGATTTGATTTAGTCAAAATTAAAATTAATTATTCCTTAATTTCCTACCGACTCTAGTGGAGTTGATTATTAAAACAAACAACAATACTAATTAATTAGTTTCACTAAATAATAATTAAGCAATCATTTATGGTTTTTTAATAAGTCCAAAAGGCAAGAAGCGAATAATTAAAAAAAATAATTATAGACCGATAGAATAAGAATGTTTTTTGTTTTTGTTTTTTTATCCTCGTCCGTATGAGGATTATTTTCAAAACAGAAACAGAACAACGTAGTCAACACTAAACAAACAGCCGAACAAACAGCTGATGATGACTAGAGACACGTCGTGTCTCAAACACGATTGCTATGATTATTACCAATAAATACAAATATTTTGATTTCTTTGTGTGTGGAGGGGTGGGGGCTGTCTTTGTGTTGATTGTTTTCCCTTCGGCTAACCGGCGGAACTGGAACTGATTGTTTGATTCAGATTTTTATGACCGACAAAACAAAAAGGAAAGGTATTTTGTTGAACAGCGTAAACAGCGACAATGGTTCGAATCCTAGTCGTTCCGTTTATGTTCACATTTAGACTTTTGGAAAGTTATGAATAATACACACATTATTCCCTCTAGCTATGAATTAAATAGTGCATGTTGTTGCATTATTTAAAAAAACTGTGTGGACAAAAGAACATTTATCAAAAATGATTGTTCTCGGCATTAAATGACCTAAAAAGGTTGATGTGCCGCAAAACAAAATAAACAATCAAACTATCTTAAACGTCTCAGTTTTAAACAATAATAATAATAATAATAATAATAATAATAATAATAATAAAAATAATAATGATAATAATTAGAAAAAGAGATTTGATAGTTGATTATGGTTGGTTGTGGTGGTGTGGGGTGGTGGCAATTTTGAGAGATTAAACACCTTCCTGTTATTTTAAAAACAAATTCATTTAATCATCAGTAACGTTCGTTTATTTTTAGATAAAAAAATATGGTAATATCTTAGGGGTGAGGGGAAGAAGAGATATCGATAATTAATTATAGATAAAGAGAGAATGAATGTTTATGCTCTTACGTCAAAGAATCCAATCGTTGTGTTGTTTTGTGCAATAAAGTTTGTTTTTTTTTGTTTTTTATTCGTGTTTTTTTTTTAACTTTATGGCTATCTAAGAAATAAAAAATAATTTCTTAGTTGATATTTAAAAATTTGTTTTGTAATATTTTTTTGTTTGTCTTTCTACCCAGCTTTCATTATTTTTTGTGCTTTTTTTCAGAGACTAAATTTTTACGATTGTCAGTACTTGAAAAATTCGAACTAAAAACTCTAAATACTTTTTTTTTTAACTGCTAAAATAAATTTTTTGAATAACAAAAAAGTTTTAATTTTTTTAAAGATAAGCAGTGTTTTTAGTGTGTTTGTATCGTTACTGTAAAAATATTCACTCACCTCCCCAGAGACTCACTCACTTTCTGATAATATGAATTGAATTATATATAAATAATAATATCCATTTAGAAACAACAGGGTTTTTTTTAAATCGTATTGACTTTTTAACAGCTGTTTGTTTCATCGTTAATTCCAATAAATCTCGAAGAGAAAACTCAAGAAAAAAAAAGATGAACGATATTAAAACAAGTCATCATAATATAAGAAAAAACTTTTTTCAATGACACTTGTAATTAAAATGACGTACTTCGTCAGGTAAGAAAAGGTTGTTATGGTATGTTAAGTAAGTAAGTCCACACGGACCAGTCCAGAGTAGAGAAGTAGTCTTTCTTTTAATTGTTGCTGCCGCCAGGCTGCCTCCCCCTCTTTTTCTGTCCTGTCTTCTTGCAGATACTATAATTTATAGGAAATGACTCAAAGCAGCAATTGACACACACACGCACACCTTTACCTCTCATTTTAAATTTATTTTGTTTTCAGTCTCTTAAAAAACGAAAAAAATTCCAATCCACAGATAAGACATCAAACTCCAAAATTATTCCGGTAAAAAAGACAGGAAATAATTAAAAACTTTATGTAATATTAAACCATATTGCAGCTAAAAAGAAAGACGGGTAAAAACAAAAAATATCTTAATTTATTCACAAAGACACTTTAAGAACAAAAAGTAGAGACCACACCACACCACCACCCATCTACCACACACCACACCACCACCACAATGAATTTAAAAAATGGATCAGAAAAACTCGAACAATAAAAACTAAAAAGTTTTTTAAAAAAAGATTAAAAAATACACTGAAGAAAAAAAAAAACGACAATTGAACAGATAACACAATTAAAGATTTAAATTAAACCCATAGTAGAAATATGGAATTTGTAAAAATCATTACAACTCCGATTAATCAATCCATTATGCACCAATGAATGCAATAATGGTGGTGGTGTGCGTGCGTGGTGTTGGTGTGTGTTTGTTGTGTTACGACACAACACACCAGTGACCACTAATCACCAGCAGTTCCACAGTCCACACTGACACAGCCAGACACTTTCTGCCACTTAACTGTGAGTGAGTGAATGAATGATGACCGTATCGAATAATCGTGGAAGTGAACTAACCGGCCGAACCGTCTCTCGCGCTTCTTCCTTGAGCAGAATCATTTGAAATACTAAATTCTAAAACCTGATGATTCGTTTGTCAATAAATACCCTGTTCTTTATTTCGTTTCATAATATTTCTTTTTTTTATAAGCTACAACTCAATACACACTAACTTATTTTAGCAATCTAAAAGTTGAAGTTGCGCAAACAATCGGAAAAGAAGACGGTCGGCGAAAACGGGAAGAGGAACAACAACAACACAAAAAGAAACGACAATATCAGAAAAAACTATTACAAAAGCGGCTAAAAGGGCTTTAAAATTTCTGTAAAAAAAAAGTTTTTACAAAATAACAAATTTTAAAAACAAAACCCATGTCAATTTCGTGTATGACTATGATTTCCTTGGGAGAAAGGAAAGAGGAGGCACCCTGACTGGCACTCGGAGGCAGGTATCTGATCGCCCTCAATTCTCTTGTTTTTCTTAGCATCTACGGGTTAAATGAAAAAATAAATAGCCCTCTATTTCACTCCACAATATAAACCTTTAACCCTAAATATTGATTAAGATATCAAAAAGCCTTAAAAAACGAAACAGTTTCGTGGATGAGAGAGAGATGACGGACAAACAAGACAGAAGAGTCCGATTGCAAATTTTTTCGGGCTTTGCCTTTGTTTATGTTTGGGAGAGAGATTCAGAAAGCATAAAGGACAGTCTACAAGAAGACTAACTTCAAAGGAATTAATTTTCTTTGTGAAAAATATCGATTTCCTATCGATTTTACTTTTTGGTGTTTTTTGGGAGGTTAAGGTTTGAATATAAAAATAAGTCTTCAAGTTTTTGTTTCTTTTTGGGGGGCTCATTTAAATTCTTCTTTTTTTTTCCTTTTCTTTCTTTTAAATAGATTTTTTTTTTCTCTTTTTACATTTTTTTTTTGTTCATACAAGAACTTATAATTTAAAGTCGCTTTTTTCCACCAATGAAAAACTTTAAAATAAACGAAATGAATGCACTAATTTCTCTTTAGTCTGTGGGAAAAAAAGAAACAAAAAATTATATTGAGATTTTTAGTTGATAAAATTCAAAATTGCGATCATTTTGGTCGTTTATATTTTTCTTTTCGCTTTTGTTGTTAATGTTGTCTCCATCCACCAAGAATAGAATTTGAATTGAAGTGGAAGTAAGTAGTGAGTGAGTGGCACTAGTGGCAGAGTGCCAGAGTGGAGTGGAGTAACCAAATCAAGTCAAATAATTAATAATGAAGTTAAAAGGGGGGCGGCCTTACTTTTCCCTCAATATTGTCAAGTAGGAAGACTTCCTTGAATAATCAACTCAATATGATAATGAAGGTCACACTTTTACTTTGACTAAAACAATAAAAGTAAAAACCTAAAAACTGCTATTGCTGTTAGTGTACTGTTTTGTTGTTGTCCCCCTCTCTCTCTCCCTCTCCCTCTCCGTCTATGATATTAGTAAGGTGACGTGACGTATATTGTTAATGTTATTCATCACATTTTTAAAAGTTTTAATGAAAACAAAAACCTCCATTCATATCTGACAAAAAGTAGTTCAGTTCAGTTCAACTTTAAAAAATGTGTTTTAGATAAAAAAATACATATAAATAAATAAGAAATAAGAAAGAGAGATTAATAATTGTGGTGCGTAGAGACAGACAGACCTATATCTGTTTGTGAAGGTGTGAATACGGGGAAATAATGGAGCTGATGATGGTTGTTGATGTTTTTTGTAAATAAGAAGAGAAACAGTGTGGGCTCGGTTGTTTGAGTCTAGAAAAGAGACAGACAGAATTCAGTTAGAGAGTGAGTGAGTAGCACGAACGGCGGCGTCCACGTCAGTCATGCCTTTGCATCATCACGTTGATCGTTTGTGATGATGATAAGAAAAGAGACAGACAGAGAGAAGGAAAATGAAATAGAGATAGAAATAGAGAGAAACAAATAGAGAAAACCCAAAAACAACTCTTTCTCGGTCTTTCTTTCTTGCCTCGTCTTCCCAACAACAACTAATAATTCAATGCCACAATTTGTGATGGTGATGATAGGGTACAAAGTATTAAAAAACAAAAAGAGAAAAAAACTAACAATAACCCACATTTTCTTCCTTTTCTTGTTAATGTTTCAGTGTTTCTGTTTCACCACCTTAATAACCCTGTCACCTTTACAAGATCGTATTTCTAATGTGCCTCATGGGGACTGCCACAGAAGAAGGCCAACTCTATGACATGACTGCCTGCCTGCATGCACACGAAGGAGTTCACAGATGGTTTCAAAGCCCCCCCCCTCTAGATTTGCATCCTTTTTCACATACCTGACCTGTGAAAAAACAGTGTGTTCCCACCACCACTTCCTCTCTGTCTATGTCTGAAATCCTGAATGGCAGGCTGTGGCTAATGAGTCCCGTCCGCTCTTAACAAGCATACCACAAATAGCACACGATTGTTCGTAGTGGAGACCTCATGGTGTTCACATTTTTTTTTTGTGATTACGAGCAACATCACCCAGCTTTGCTGGAACGCGCAGATTGCTTAGATTTTGCACAGTGTTTTTTGTAATTCCAATATTTCTTACTAAATAAGTAACCTCCCTTTATCTTTCAAATGAATTTACGTGGTAATTTTGAACCGTATATCAAATTTCAATTCTTTAGATAAAAAATTGACAGAATAGTTTGGTAGATACTGCAGTGCAACATTAAAGGTTTCGTTTAATCTTTAAACTGATCTCTTAGCAGCTATTTTTCCTTCCAAAAACAAATTAAGTTTTCCCCACGTCTGATTACCTTATACAAGAGATGAAGGAAGGAAAACAGAGGAGAAGAGATGAAGGAAGGAAAACAGAGGAGAAGAGATGAAGGAAGGAAAACAGAGGAGAAGAGATGAAGGAAGGAAAACAGAGGAGAAGAGATGAAGGAAGGAAAAC
>JAYKTE010218589.1:0-21640 GCA_036873565.1 Xipholeptos notoides | reverse complement strand
ACAGACAGATAAACACACACACACACACACACACACACACACATATATATATATATATATATATATATATATATAGGCAGCGAGATTGAAGCAGTGGAAAAAGCTCGGTCTCTCGAATCGTATTACACGAGTTCAAATCCGCAAATCCGAGTCAAGAACCACAACATTCACTTTCAGCTGTCTCAGGCAGATGAGGCTCGTTAACTTGGGAGAGTAACTCATATAGGTGAAGGGCAACACTGATTACAAAAGCCCAGGGATCTAATGAGCACATGTAAATGGCCGTGTGCCTAACTTAGGTTGGTGTTTTACCAAGTAAATATAATATTCCTGATCCAAGACTTATTGGGTCATTTCTGTTGTAATCATGAGTGCAGTCAGTAGTCCGTAAGATGGTTTATTTTGATGTCCTGAAGTCTTCCTCTTAGGTCTTTTGAAATTGTTTCTACTTCTATAATTATGATCTATTCATTTTTTTTATTTTTTTTAATTTTTACCCTCTTCTGCTTCTTCACTCTTTTTCTTCCTATCTGGTTTTAGTTTCCAGGGTCTAATACTTTTCTTATTATCTTCGCTATCCTTATAAGTGCAATGGTCTGAAGGTGTTTATTTTTCCTTTGATCCCAATCTCATATATTCTTTCCCTTAAGTATTTTAGAATTGTACCTAATGCTCCAGTGATGATTGGTGTTGCTGTTGTTTTCATCTCCAATATTTTCCTTAGTTCCTTTGCTAATTTGTGGTATTTGATAATTTTTTCCATTACTTTGGTTTTTACTCTGTGGTCTGCTGGTACAGCAAAGTCTACTATTTTACAGTTCTTTCTCTTTTTATCGATGATTACCAAGTCTGGTATTCTTGCTTGTATTGATCTATCTGTTTGAATATCAAAGTCCCAAAGGATTTTGTATGTTTCATTTTCTTGCACAGCTTCAGGCTTGTGCATGTACCATTTTTCCAAGTGTTCTAGACGGTAATTTTTGAAAAGATTCCATTGAATTATTTTCCATATCTGTTTATTATTATTAGTGTTGGAACGATTCATAAATTTTGTATGATTCCAATTCCGATTCCAGGAAAATGTTGATTAACGATTCCGATTAATGATTAACTTAAAAATTCAACAGAATCGTAATGAAAGAATCGTAAATCTAAGATATTTATTTAACGATGCGATTCCAATTCACCCCAAAATACACGATTAACGATTCCGATTCCAAGGAATCGTCCCATCACTCATTATTATTATTATTATTATTATTATTATTATCATTAATCAATCTTTACTGGTTGACTAATAATTGATTTTAAAATAAAAATCACTATAGACAAACAAAAAAATATTTCTTTTACTAAAAATCAAATAAAAATTTAACTTTCTTCGTCAGAGATAATTAAACTAATTAATTTTTTTCTTTTCTTTTGCATGGACAGTGAACTGGGTGGGTTGGCATTCATTTCTTTATCAACTTAAGATGTTTTGTTTTTTATTAAAACAATAATGTGTTCTGCGTGTTTTGCCCTGTGCTCTGTGTGCTGTCTGTAACCTTGCTTGTCCTCCTGCCCAATCAATTCGACTCGGCTGTAACGCCACACACGCACCAGTGACAACAGGCCATAAAAACTTCACCAAGTGAGTTGTATTGCGTGTTTGCAGCAGCACAGACAGCAGTAGTTCAATTCGTGCACACACTACCTTTTAGTCTGCACAGAGGGTTAGGGTTAGTGCTGATGCTCACACAGTGAGTGCACTCACTGCACACTGTGTGTGCACCACTGCTGCACATACACATAATTTTTAATTTAATTGCCAAAATTGTTAATATTTTTTTAACGCAAAAAAATAACTTAAAAGAAAAAAGTGTTTCTTGTTAGACCAAACTTCTTTCTTTTATTTTGGTATGTCAGCTAGCTTTTGCAACTAAATTGTTGATTGATTTTAAAAAGTTTGGTTCTTCCCATTTTAACTGAAGGTTTGAAAAGTGTGCTGACAAATTCTTCTTCGTCGAATTTTCAACTTAATTTATTTATTTATCTAAAAATTCCATAGAATTTGTAAATTAATATTTTTCTCCTTATTTTAACGTTTGTAACAAACCCTTTATTGTATATATTAAAGTTAAATTCACCCAACCATAGAATTTTAAGCATTGGGTGGTATTCCATTGACAAGACTAGAGTGGTAACAAAATTGATTCCATGAATAATTAAGAATTATGAATCTGTCTGTCTTCTCAGTGTCTTGTTTGTTTGTTTTTCTAAATTATTTTTAAAATTTCAATTCTTGTCTGTCTGCCCACTTTTGTAATCTTTCCTTAAACAATTTAAAAAAATCTTAATGAGTTGTTTAATTGTGTGTTAAAACTTTGTCCGGGCGACAAGCGAGCGAACAAGCCACGCAAACGCACGAGGACGATGACACACAAAAACACACACAAGAAGCACGGGCGAATATTCAATTATCCGAAATACTTTGAATAATTCAAATTATTTCGAGTTAGTCTTTTTGACATTTTTAAAACTTTATTTTTGTATTTAAAAAATGTCATCTTCATTTTGAGACAGCGATTTTTTGGCAACCCAACAAGGAGTTCAAATTTTGTCGAGACAAAAAAGTTCCTATCAACAGCACCAGAAGCAGTGAAGAAAAAAGAAGCACCAGTACCAGCCGCCCGAACGACCGCCGATGAAATAGAAAAACACGTTCCCATTAAATTAGAAAAACGAAAAACAATTATTTTTCGACATTTTTTCAGGTGTAAATAAATGAATTTAATGTAAATAAATTGATGAATGAATTCAATATAATTAAATGGTGTCTGGTGTCATAAAACGATCTAGTCAGTAGTGAGTGCTAGTGCTTGCTTGCTGTCTGTGTATGCACGCACGACACGGACGCACCATACCATGATGGTGAAATTAACAAAAATGTGTGTTCTGTTCAACGTGTTTTCCCTTTAACTAAAATAATATTTACTTTATAAAAAAAAAATATTATAATAATGGTTTTAAAAGAAAAACAGGTGAAATTTAATCAATACAGCCTCCTGTATGTTTCGTCCGTCAGTTGTTAGTCCGTCCTCCAGACATGACATGCCGTACAATCTAATCGGGCACCGTACAACACAACAGTAACAGTAACACTAATTAAAGATAACTCAAATTGACATAACAAAGACATTAAGATAAATAAACACTAATAATAGTTTGAACAGTTATTAATATACTTAATTTTTTGTACGCTAGACATTTTTGTAGAGAGGCGTTCAATATTTCCCATAAATATATTTAAAAAATTTTTTTTTATTGGTTTGGTTTTCTCGTTCTGCGTTTGAATTTCTCATTTTTCTTTCCCACCATTTTTTTTCGTGCGTTTGTTTTTGTTTCTTGCTTTAAAAAAAAGAGAAGGGGGGTAACAAAGAAAAAAATAGGAGGCCCAATCCCTCCAAATAAAAAATGACTGGAATTAATAATTATTCCTTCTTAAAATTGACGATTTCTTCTTTCAAATAAATTTAAATATGTATTGAATAAATTATATGAAAATTGTTCGTGACGAACGATTATTTTTGAAACAAAAATAAAGAATAATTCAAACTTTTTCTTGACTAATTTTCCAAAGGGAAAACAACAAACAAAACAAATAAAAATAATCGGTATTTATTTTAGTTGGAATTAGATATTATTTTTATGGAAAGTTGCCTTGCCCACCTACCTCCAAAGAGAAGAAAAAAATATAAGTACACTTAACCCCCACCCCCGAATTATTGACTTTTAAAAACTAAAATTTAAAACATTAACAGTTTTTAGTTTCATATTTTAAATATTTAAAAAGTTGTTATTCTTGGTTATTTTAACTAACTTTACTTTTAATCGTTGAAGTGATTAATTATCTAAATGAAAATAAGGGTCAGGCAGGTTCAGTTATTGATTGAATATTAATTTAAAACCAGAAAAAACATTTTGCAAGTATGTTCTTTTTGGTGGGGGTGAATTAATTAAATTTATGTTATTTAAAAATTCAAAAGTGCATTAATTGCAGTCTGTGAGTGGTGTTGGTGTTGTGCACTTCACTTCTCCTGAGTGCTGGCTGGAGGGGGTTGGTTGGTGTGTGGTGTGGTTGGTGCACTCACTTATGTGCAAGCAAGCAGCTGCCTCTGTCGTGTCTATTCACTCTCACTCAACACTTTAAATATTAAAAAGGTTGGAGGGTTTTGTACAAATAAAATGTCAAAATATCTTTTTTTTAAATAATGTTTTATTCATTGAAAAAAAACGATTTTGTAAAATACTTTTATTTTTATAAGAAAAAATAATTTAAAATTCTTAGAATTTTTATTCAAAGAATAAATGACATAACTGACAATCTTTTTAAACTAAATTAAGTTTAATCATTTTTTATTTGAAAATATTTAATAAACTCAACCTGAAAAATAGGTAAATTAAACTTGATTTAAAATTTAATCTTCTTGAATAAATTTAAAATCTCAAAATAGGAAAAATTTTAAATTAAAAATGATTTGAATTCATTGAAAAAAAAAATTGTTTATTCTATTTTTTTGAGGTGTTGTATTTTTAGCCACACAAAAAAAAATAATTGCCTTTTTTTCCCTAATAAACTCAATTCTTAAAAAAATATTGGCGGAATTAAATTTTTTTTTTTAATATTTTCTTTCGGTTTCGAATTTTTTTCCAATAATGGCGACTCAACTTCTTTCTTGTTTTAAAGTCAAATAAAACCAAACAAAAAAAGCTTTAGAATTATTTAATCACAAACAAAATAATCTTTTACGTTATAAAATAAATATCAAAAGTATAATGATAATTCTTATTGATAAATACACTTAAAAATAATTTCTAAAAATTTGTATTTTTGTCTGCAATGGCAATGCCGTTAGTTAAATTAGATGCAAGAAACAATAGATGAAGACGGTGCAGCCGGTGCTTGTCTTCTCTGGAACAACGTTCAAGTTAATAAGGTAATGACTTTTATTTTTTGGAGGATTGTGTCTACTAGATTAAAGACTTTTGGAGTTATTCTAAATCATCTAATCATTTTGATCGAATTTTAAAGACTGTTATCGGTGTTCAAATTAATATTAGCTTTATAATTAGTTTTTTTGTTTTGATTTGGTCGGACTTTTTTGTGATGTCATGAGTTACCTCCCTTCTTGTTGTTTACGTCGTGTTTGTGAATAAAGAAGAAGAAGAAACTATTTGAAAAAGTGAAGAAGAAATCCAAGTAAAGGAGAGAAAGAAAGAGCCTTTCGTTTTTGTTTTATTAGAGAGAAGAGAGTGACATGTGGCCGAAATAAAAATCCTTTGTCATATCTAAAAAGAAAAAAAGAAAAGTAAAAAGAGCCCCACGATCTAAAGTGTTTCTTCCAACAACTCAACCGGCTTCTTTCTAAATCAATTCAAATGTAAGTAAAAAAAAAAAAAAAAAAAGATAGAAATTTAAAAACTTTTTAAAATATTTTTTTTCTTTCTTTTGTTTAATTTTCAACTAATTTTGATTTCAAATTTATTATACGCTTTTTGTTTTAAAAGAAGTAAAAAAAATCCCCATTTAACAAAAAAAAAAAATTCAATTTTTGGGATCCCCATAATTTTTTCTACCTTTTTCAATTTTTTTATTTTGACAATTTTTTTTCTCTTGATTGACAAGATAAGTTTTGAATATATTATCACGATTTAAATGATTTGTACTTTTATTTTCGTTTCTTTAAACCCTAATTTAAATTCAAATTTAAAGGCGAAAAAAGTTTTAAAAAATTTGGTGAGGAAGAAACAAAGATAAAAAAGACGTAAAAATTAATCCAATTAGATTTTCTCTAAAGCAATAAATTATTTAAAATTAATATTTGATCTATAAATATTGAATTAAACCCTTTAAAGGTTTATATTTAATCTAAAACTGTGTCTTAAAAGTAAATCAGAGATTTAAAAAAAATAAGGGGGGGGGGCTAAGGGCTTTTTTTAGGAAAATTATTTTTTTAATATTTAAATGCATTGGTTACAAATATTTCTTTTAATGCTTTGTTTTTTTTTTTTATTATTATTATTATTTCGTTTAACAGAAATAAAGATGAATTTGTTTTTTAATCATTAATCTTTTAAAAATAAATTATTTTTAGGTGATAAAACGGTAAAACCTAAATGATTGCACCACCCCCCCACCCGATGTGGGTTTGATATTAATTTTTTGGTAATAAGTAAACAAACATTAGCAAGGATTGATTTAAAAAAAAAATCAGATCCAAAACAAATCCTCAAAAATACATGCAACAACGCACACACCCACCACCACCACCACCACACACACCACACATTTCATCAAATTTAATTTATGTATTGATAAATTTTATTAAATTTTTCAAAAATTTAAAAATGAATTTAAAGTCTCTTTTTAAATTTTTTTCTGAATAAAAAAAAATTGAATATTTAAAAAAAAAATGTGAAATGATGAAAGTTTTACTATTTTGTTTTTGTTAATGTCAAAATGATAGAAATAAATTTCATAATTTCTTAATTAAGGATTTGATTTTGGGGCCTTTTAAAAATTGGATTTGAGTTCAAAAGTTTTTGCTTCTGAGTTTAAATAAATGACATATTAGATTTAATGATTTTAAAAGAATCCTAATTAAAACTATTTAGAAAAGAAAATGAAGAAAAATAAAGGGGTCCCCCAAGTAGGAAAGAAAGAAAGAAAGAAGGGGTAAAAAAGAAAAGAAAAAAAGAATAAAAAAGCAACCCCGAATTCATTTCTTCTTCACATTGTCTTCTTTGCTGCTGTTTTAGATCCATGCTTTGCTTCTTGCTTTTTATGCTTTTCAACTTAGGATAACAACAAGAACTCAATAGAGATTATTGTTCAGACACTAATCATAATATTTGGTAAGTATTTATTTCGACAATGGTTGCTTTTTTTTCTTTTTTAAACAAAAAGCTTTAATGATGAAATTAAAAAAAAACCAAAAAAACCCGAGGCAGGCATTGAGAGAGGCACAGAGAGCACACTCAGGCAGGCATTGAAGCAGCATGGTCGGTCGGTGCTCGCTCGGTCGGTCCTGTCGGGTCTAACATCTAACAATAATCTGACTTGTTTGCCCCTCTCTTTATTTGCTTCTATCTAACATATAAAGTCATAAATAGGCAAAAAAAAAAAAATCTTAATTAACAATAAATACTAATTACTCTTTTCTAATCTATTTTTTCTTTTCGATTTGTTTGTTTTTTGGGTTTTTTTTTCTTAAATAAATGATTCCTTCGTTTTCTGTTTTATTTGTTAAAACGGCGAAGAACATTCATTTATCCCCCCCCCTTTTTTTTCGACATTACTTTCAATAAATCCTTTGGAAGTGAAAATAAGACAATTCTTTGCTCTTTTCATAGCAGAAACGATTAAAAATGACATTTTATTTTTTAAAGAAGCTATTAATTTCAAGAGTTTTATTCGTATTGATTCTTTCTTTTCAAAACTAAAAGTACATAAAAATGGAGTTTCCTTTTTCTTCAGAGATCATCATCATTGATGTTTTTCTAGTCTTTTTTTTCAGATTATTTTTTGTCAAATCAATTTAAACTTTTTTTTAAATCGAAATATCCCCTTGAAATATTTCAATTTGAAGATCTAACACCTTCATTTTTTTCCTTTGATTTTTATTATGAAAGAAAGACATTTATTTTGTTTTAAAAAAACTTCATTGTCCAAAAAATCTTTAATTTTGATTATCACTTTTCTTTCTTTTTTCTTAAAAAAACAAAAAAAAATGCGTTTTTGCTTCTTCTTTTTTTAATGAATTGCAATTCAATTCATTCAAACTTTGAAGGGAGTGCTTCTTTATGCTTTTTTTAAAAATATTTTCTTGTCCAAGTTCTTAAATTCATAAAAAAAAAATGACAATTTTTACCCCCCCCCTAAAAAAACAAAAACAAGAAAGAGATAAAACCACAATTTTGAAAATTAATTTTTAAGTCTATCTTTTATTTTACCATGTAATTCTAATTCAATTACAAGATTTTTTTTAAAGATTTTTTTAAAATTGACATATTTTTAAAAATTTATATTTATTTAGAATATTGTCTGTTTTTAATTGATTTCTTATTCTTGCAGTTGCATATTCCTTTTAATTAGAAAAGGATTCAATATAAAAAAATGTAAAACTTGATTTCCGAAGAGCAAAAAGAAAGGGAAAAAGTCAATATTTGTTTTTGATTAATTTTGACATTTGTAATTTATTATTGAATTGAAACAATAGATTTTTTCTGTTTTTGCAAACCTTTTGAATATTATTTAAATTTTAATCGTTTTTCTTTTCCGTCATATAAAAGTAGAAGAAAATATTGTTTTAATCAGAACTGACTGGCTAGATGAAAATCTAAACTAAAGTAGCTTACAACGGCTACAAATAAAAGCTTTGTTTTAAAAAAAAACAAAAACGAAAAAGAGATAATAATGTTTGTAAATTGAAATGTTATGAAACTAAACTATTCTAGAAATAAAACAGACAGGACCAGAAATAAACGTTTAAGAAAAAGCAAGTTTTGAGAGAAATGAAATCTAGCCATAAAAATAAGGAATGACTAATAAATAATCCGAAATATTGATTCAAAAGTATTTGTTCGTTAAGATAAACAAAGAATAGAAAAAAATCTTTGAATGAAATTGGAGTTAAAAAATATAAGAGAAAAGAAAATCTTTTCACGATGACATGGAAATCAAGACAATAAAAAGTTGATGGGATTTAGAAAATAAGGAAGAAAAAAATGAAAGAAAAAAACAATTCAAATCTTAGTTTTTTTAATGATTGATTTGGGATTTAACTGCTTACCAACCACTCCAGGGTCATTTAATGCCAGTATGGTATTGTTTATGTTTGATTCTGTTCAAATCTTAGAGACTAAAAAAGGTAAACCCAAACTTCACCTTTTATTATTTGTACTATAGTTCTCGTCTTTATATTTGTTAAATTCACGTTTTGGCCAAATTATACTTTGGTTTTCTTCAGGTGATAATTTTACTGTCCATAATCAGGAAAAAAAATCTGCACACTGATGAATTTTATTGCGCTGCTAATCAAAATGCACTAAATATAAAAATAAGGACTCTAGCCCTGTGAAAAATATCAAACCTCATCTCAAGGATTCCCCCCCAAAAAAAAAAAACCAAAAAAAAAAACAACTTAAATTTAACAAATTTAAAGACTAGGTCTAGTCCGTATAGTATACAAATTAACAAGCCTCTTCTTAAGGATAGTAAATTTTAAAAATACAAAGATAAGAACTATAAATTAGCAAGTCCCATCTCAGAAATTAAATGAAACATATTTTTAGAAATCTATTGAAAAATAGATGTACCATCTCAAGGATTTGTAAAGGTAATGATGAAAAGTATGAGGACAATAGTTTTAAAAATAGATATACAAATTATCAGGCCTCATCTCATCTCAAGAATTGTGAAGGCAACAATGATAAAGATGAGGACAAAAGTCTGAAAAATATGTGTACAACTTATCCAGCCTCAATATCATTTCAAGGATTGTGAAAGGGTGAAAACAACAGTTTAAAAAATAGATGTACAAATTATAAAGCCTCATCTCATGGATTGTGAAGGCAACGATAAAAAGAGAACAATAGATATACAAATTATCAGGGCTTCTCTTATTTCAAGGATTGTGAAGGTAACAAAGATAATGATGACAATAGTCCAAAAAATAGGTATACAAATAAAGCTTCATGTCATTTCAAAGATTGTGAAGGTAACAATGATAAGAGTGGGAACAACAGTCCAAAAAGTAGATGTACAAATTATCAAGCCTCATCTCAAGGATTGTAAAGGTAACAATGATAATGATTAGGACACCAGTCTGAAAAATAGATGTACAAATTATCAAGCCTCATCTCAAGGATTGTGATGGTAACAATGATAAGGATGAGGACAACAGTCTACAAAATAGATCTAAAAATGATCTAGTTTCATCTCAAGTTTTTTTAAGGTAACTATGATAGGGATAAGAACAGTTTAAAAAATAGATGCACAAATAATCAAGCTTCATCTAAGAATTCCAAATTCCTTAAATTAATCTGTTGTTTGTTTCTTTAATTCCAATTGTCAAACCTAAATAATATTCAAATCTATTCAATTTAATTATCCTTTAGGTAAATGGTATGAAGATATTTTCAAACATTTTTACATTGGATAGGTACATTGCTAGAATATATATATATATATATATATATATATATCTGTCGACGGATTGCAATATTTTATATATATATATATATATATATATACCTACATGGAGATATACGTGTCTGACAAAAATATGTATTTGATAAAACAGAAAGATATGTTTGTTTTATTTTTTCAAATATTTTTGTTATGCATTGTCAGATGTGATTTTTCCAATACATTCTCTCTCTCACTCTCACACACACAACATTGTGATTAACCTTTTCTAATTTTTGTTATTTCTATGGAAATCTATACATAACAAAAATGTCAAGTTTTAATTTTGGTAAAAACTGGTTCTTATCTTTTTATCTCATGCCAAATAACTAAAAATCTGAAACAAACATGAAACTAAAGCACAAAAAAGTATTGATAATAATAATGTAAATAAATAAAAATCTATAAAATTATATTTTCTATCTTTTATGATTTAAGAAAAAATTTTGGGTGAACTATTTTAAAGGAGAAAATAAAAAAATTAAAAAAAAACTTTGGTCCAACTATCTTATGTCGTTAAGAAAAAACATTTTAGCTGTAGATGATTTTTTTTCTCTTTGTTTATGAAATAATCACTAAACAAAATGGTCATAAAAAACTTGTAATGAAAAAACAAAACAAAAGAAAAACTTAAAATCTACACATTTAGTCCCAGAAAAAAAAATCAAAAAGCCTATGATACAGGTCTTTTGAATTCATGCCAAGGGACGTAATTCATTCTTTTTTCGGATTACTTCATTTAATCAAGATTATTTTAATTTCTTTTTTTTTTTTTTTTTAACTTTGATAACTTTAGAAAACTATGTGAGAATAATAAATGCTATAAAGATATCTTGGACAATTGAAAAAGATTTAACACAGACATTATCTCTTAAACTATAAAGATACAATAATTTCTAAGGTGAAAAATAAAAATAAATCAATGTCAGTTTTCATGATCTAAAAGAATTTGACCACTGTTGTAAGACAAGTTCTTTTCTCTATGAATCTTGAATTCTTCAGTTGGAATTTTGGGAAATCCTGTCATTTTTTTTACATTTTACTTTAGTATTCTTCTGATGACAAAAGAAAAGTGTTTATTTAGATTATTTGATGAAATATAATTTATATATCTTTTTGATAATCTTTAGTGATAATTTAATCAAGAATTTTTTATGATTGCATAGCATTTTCTATTCAACACTCTACTGGATTGGAACAGTAGGCAGTCAGACTTTGGAATCTTAATATGCGAGTTTGAATCCCAGTTGTCCCGTTTATGTTCATATTTGGACTAATACCCTTGGAAAAGGTATGAATCCCAACATTCCCTCCTGCTATGGATTACATAGTGCATATTGTATTATTCAAAAAACGTTTATCGAAAATTATTGTTCTTGGCATTACATGACCTGAAATAAGGTTGATATGCCGTAAAGCAAAATAAACAAAAAACTCCAAATGAAGATTATTCTAACTGAGCGATTGTGAGGTTTTATATTATAACCATTTTTTTCCAAACTATTATTAATTAAAAATACTGCATTAATTAATCATTAACAATTATAAAATATTACAATATAAATGATATAGAAATTGCAATTTATATGATGCCTATCTATGGCAACATCCTTTCATGGGTTCTGTCTGCCCTTTCCAAACAACACATAGCATCCAAAACAAAAAGACTTAGCTTAATAATTGCTAATCATTTTGAAGTTGCAGGTTCAATTCTAACTCCTGGCAGAAGTCAGTAAGAATATTTTAACATAGATAAATAGCTTTGTGGAATGGAATAAGAATGTATGATAGCGTGGTAATTGGTGCTTCCATTTCAAAAACAGTCTGTCCCTCCCTCTCTACTGTAGGTTTTGACAAGAGGATCTGCAAGTAACATAAAGGAACATCTACGCAAGCATCTATGGATTTGTACCAAAAAAAAAATGTGTTTTGATTTTCACATCACTTGATATCCTAAAACAAAAAAACAGATTTTGTGTTTCTGCTGAAGAAGTTCATCAACTCTATAACTTTAGAAAAGGTGTTCAGTCATATTTTTGGCAATTGGTTCTTTCACATTTTCATTTTAAGTCAAAGGATTGGACATTTATTTTCTTATTCATTTTCTATTGACTTTCAAATGAGAAAATTCAATTTTCACCTGTTTTTTTTTTTTTTTATCAAATGATTTGATTTTTTTTTAGTTGTGTTTTTCTTTTAGTGTGATAAAAATGTTATACTGTACATTAAATAATATCCTTCAAAAGTTGAATCTGTCAGATCTTTTTCCTGGCAAGTATTCAAGACTCCTTCAAATGATTTTGGCCATGATGCTGATTAGAGATTCCCTTTAGATAACTTCTAGAACGTCTTTGGCTTAGGGTGGGGTAGGGGGTGAACCATTCCAAAGTTTAAAGCAAAGTTCAAGAAATCAAGCCCTGTTAGTGTTAGTTGAAGGAGCTAGTTTGATTTTAAAAAAAAACAAAAAAAGGATTATTTACTATGAACTAAAAAACAACATAAAACCTGTTCTCCAAATTTGTTAATGGGTATATCTACCAACAAAATCAGAGGATTCACTGAAAAAAAATTTATTTTGACAGCCTGAAAATTGCACACATTATTTATAAATCATATTGTCGAAATCCCAATGATAAATACTTCTTTAAAGCCTTTTCTTTAAATAATGCCATATATGGCTTGCATTTATGATAAAAAAATATATCTACTCTTGTTTTAGTAGTTTTGTATGACAATATGCAAAGGTCTTTACAAATTTATTCATAACTTAACACCCTGTCTGTCTCTGTCTATACAATAATGTTTTTCTCTGCTCCCAAGCAACCAGTCTTGGCAGGTGAGGTACCAAATGAAAGCTCTTAACCTGTAGATAATTTTGATTATTTTATTTTTGCTGTGAAACAGTTTTAGATATGAAAGATTTAAACTTATTTTGTAAAAGCATTGAAATACTGAAATCTTCTGAAAAATCGTGATGTCTAAGAACACTAAACTTTGTTTACAATTTTCTACACTTTTTTTATTGTTAAAAACAAATATTATTCACAAATAGGGTTTTTATTTATTTGATTTAACTTTGAACGTTTATTCTATGAAATTGATTTTTAAAAATTTAATGATAATGCCCCACAGTAAATTATTTTTTTAATGTTTTGTTAACTATTTCCTATCAATTTTCAATTTGTTTGTTAATTTCAGAGAACTAATGCTGTTTATGATAATTATAATTCTGCAGTGTTCTATGGAATGTTTTCTGATTTTCTGTGATTTTTTTTTAAATTCAATATTTCCGAAATGGCCAAGGAACGGCCCAAAATATTATGTGTATCCCAAATTTTAAAATAATTCTTCATATTACCAAAAGCTTATTTATTTATTTATATATATTATTATTTAATTATTATTATCTTTTAATATTTGATTATTATTTTTTATTATCAATTGTTTAAATATTTAGTATTAATTTTTAATTAGTCAATATCAGCTGGAAATTATATTATATACACACAGTAAATCTGCAATTTTTTACAACTTTAGTTTATGATGAATTCGCTGTTATGATAATTAACAACTAGCAGAACCTGTGGAAATTCCACAGTAGTTGAAATATCAGAAAGTAAATTTAACATTCTTAGATTTTAAAAAATCCTGGGAAATAGTTCAAAACTGCAAATTAATTGCTTAGAATAAAATTTTTAGAGTTTTGATTTAAAAAAAAAAAACCCAAAAAACATTCTTATTTAAAATATAAAAATAGTTTTAATGATTTTTAAAATATAAAGAGTGACTTTAAAGGGAGGTAAGGTTGTTACTTTTGATGTAACCATGACACACAAAATAACACACGCTTTCATATTAATATATAGATTACTAAGTTTGTTTTTTTTTCCAATTTATGATGAAAATAAATTCACTCATGATATTTAAAATTCCCACCAAACATGAAAAATGTATTTTCAACATATATTTTTTGTTTTATTAAAATGAAAAGGACATTAAAGAAATGATTTCATGGGAAATTTTTGTTCTAGGGGTGGGGACAAAATTTGTTAAACAAGACTACAATAAACATACTATTGAATGTTTTTTAAAGTATACCAAAATTTAAAAATATTACTTATCTGACAGAAAATAAAGACCAATAAACATTAAAAAAAACTAACTCAAACAGTATTTTTGTGGTTCAGTTTGTTTGTTTGTGTTTAATATACATAGGTTTTCCATTGCCTTTGTACTGATCTGGAATGTATTCCTATCTAATCCAAGTAAAAACTAGTTTGGTTTAAACTAATTTCACTTTACAATATCTTTTTGAGGAACATATTTATATTGTAAAACATAGACTTACTGTACATATATATATACTTATAAAACTCTGTGAACCATCATTACTTGTTTGTACGCACATTATTCAACACAATTTCAATCATTATAACGTTATGATTAAATGCAAAAATCTTGCGTAACTTATATAATGCTCGACAGCTATTTCCATCTTTCGGATCCTATCAGTGACACACAATGTTGTTAAAATTCCAAACCCCAGGAAGGATTCGAACTTGCAGACCACATTGTGCGTAACAAATACTTAAATGACTGGCCCATAACACAGTTATGCATTCATAATAGCAATTTTTACAGTTTTACTCTTAATCGTAACAATTATTATACATAGGGGAAAATCTGAGTACTTGAAGTCCAGTTGTTAGAAATAAATTATTTATGTATCCAATTTATTTTGAGTTCTCCAGAAAGTGTATCCAGTTTATTGAAACTAAGAATGAATAATTAATACCTCAATAAAATTTTGATTAATTTCCTAATAATTTTTCATCAGATATATTACAAGTTTTTTTCTGTAATTTATATTAGTTGTATCCATTTTAATTGCAGGAGCCAGTATTCCAGTCCAGTCAACTATATTGTGCTAAGCAGGGCTAAATGCCATAATAATGTCAAGCTTTATATATCTCAGGGAAGGTGTAAAAGAAATATTGCCAATAAAAGTGCTTTGTTTTCATATTGGTTCTGATGTATTTAAAACTTTATAAATATAGATTTAGAATGATCTGTCATTTTTATTAGCAACCAACCAATACCTACTTTATGACCTATTTTTAAAAAATCCAACAAGTTACGGGTGGTCTAGTTTAAATTAGTATGCTAAAATGTCTTTGAATTTTGATTTTATTCCTTTTTTTGCTTTGAATATTTCTGCTGATTTTGTATGAATGTCTACAGAAATGGATTGATTTAGATTCTATTTTTTTTCTCTTTCAGTTTTCTCCCTTGAAAGCGATGCATCAGGAGAAAGAGTTGTAAATCAATCTCTGGATTTAATTACTAGCTGTTTGTAATGCACACAAAATCGAAGGAGAATCTTTAAAAAAAAAAAAGAAAGAAAAAAATGTTTTTTTAAGTCTAAAAAGATTTTTTAAAACCATTTTAGTAGAACTTCAATCTAGCTTATTTGAATATTCAACAAAGCTAAAAAACAAAAAACAAAAAAAAAACACAAATCTTCTGACAATGTCTGAAACGTTGTATACAGTTCAAGCGTTACCGGATTCGTCAGTCCTTCATAGCCAAGTTGAAGAAGAAGATAAGATCGAATACAAACCAAGTGCCTTTGAGCTTCTTGAACATCTCAACCAATCAGCAGCAGCTCAGGCACTGGCCAATTCTCTGACTGTTAGTGTTCCAGCCACTGCAGTAATATCTCCGACCACAACAATCCACCAACCCCTCCCTTCGGCAGACACTTTGGTGTCGACCCCACAACAAATATCCCTCACCCAAACAGTTCCTAATGCAAACTTACTACCACAGCCCTTATCGTCAGCCTCTACATTTATGAACATTCGAAAGGACAAACCATACAAATGTGAGGTTTGTCGCAAAGGCTTCTCAGTTCGTGCCTACTTAAAGCGTCATCAGCAAATCCCCGACCAGGAGAAACACTTCAGCTGTTCCTATTGCCAAAAGGTTTTCCCTCAAAGGGACCGACTGAAGAACCATGAGCGAACCCATCTTGGTGTGCGACCATTCACGTGTGAATACTGCAAGAAGAACTTCTCTCGTAAGGACCATTTAAAGAATCACCAACGTTGCCACACAGGAGAGAAACCATTCAGGTGTACTGTATGTAACCGTGCCTTTTCACAGAGGGACCGACTCCGAAACCATGGCCGGACCCACACTGGAGAGAGACCTTTCCAATGTCAGGTAAGCTTACGATCACAATCTTCCAAAAACTGGCTTATTATTGTAATCTCCTAATATAGGAGCGCAATGTACCTGTGGGCATTTTTATCCCTAATCGATCAACTCTTTGGTAAGAAACTTCAGCGAGATTTGATTAACCTTATTTATTATATGTAGGTGTTTTATTATATTTGAATGGATTAATTATTATAATATTAATAATATATTATTTTTTATAGGTTTATTGTATAGTATTACTAATGCTGATTAGGAAAAAGTGAGAGAACTTGTTTTTTTGCACTATTTGGAACAATTATTTTTTGATAGATGACATATCTGGCTCTTGGTTTCAAAATACAATTTTGCTAAACACAAGTTAAATCATCAGGGGGAAAATCACTAAATTTAATAGGAAAAAATGATCCACAAAAAATAACCTTGGACAGAAATAAGATAGACAAATGCTGACATGAATTTAGTATTTTTTTTTTTTTTTTTTTTACTTGCCTCACTTGCCATAACCTATCACCAGTAAGTGGCTCAAATTTTATTATTTGTATTACCAGAGAAGCCACACAATGACAGGTTTTAAGTAGGGAAGGCTTCTGTTCGGCTATCCACACTTTTTTTTAAAATCTGATATTCTGAAAGATTTGGTGCCACACTGGGAAAGTTCTCTTGGGACAGTGGGTTGACTCTTAAATCATAATCACTGTCATGTTCACATTTGGACTAATATCCTTGGGAAAGGTATGAATCTTCATTGCCCTCAAGCTATGGATAAAATAGTGACTCCTTCAACTGGGATACACACATGAGTTTGGGGAGGGGGTTCTTATGAATTCTTAATTCCCTTGAAACTCACCCTATAACTTCAATGGTGAATTCAATGGTTAGAGCTGGCTTAAACTGATCCAGGGTAGGAACTGAAGACCCCACTCACACATACAAGAATCCGTACAAAAATGTGAAAGAGATTTGAAGCAACAGCTTTTAGTGATTTGCTTGATGGCTATCAAATTCATTCATCCTTCCTTTACTGATTATGTTTTTGGTTTTGATCTTTTCAAAGTTCCAGTCTATTTCTTTAATTTCTGCGGTTAAATCTCTTAGGTGTCCAAACTTCAGACAACAATCAAATTAATAATGGATATGTTTTTTTTCTGATAATTATATCATACCCTAAATTTCTGATTATTGCCTTCTTGAAGAAAAAAAAGGATTTATAAGTTTCAATGATACCATGAGTTAAAACTTAATGAAAAACGATACATACTGATTATATGATATATATTGGGTGAAACAACAAACTTAAGTTAAGCACAAGGCCAGTTTTATGTGCTTATTGCATTCTTGGATTTTTTTGGAATCAGTGTTGTCCTTCACCGAGATGAGTAACTTTCCCAAATTAACGAGTCTCATCTGCTTAAGGTAGCTGAAAGTAAATGTAATGGTTTATATATTGCTATAAATGATAGTATTCTTTTCCTAAGGTGTTGGATTGTTTTTTTTTTAATGTCAGATTTAGGAAATACTAAATTTTATAAGATTATTTATTTCACAGGGAGTTTTGATTTAGTGTTGTATTTAAGGAATATTGAATTTTGTTATTCCTTCCCTAAGGTAATGAATGGATTACTAATTTAGTATTATATTTAAGAAATATTAAATTTTATAATATTTATGGTCGTTGATTTTAGTTTCAATTTTAAGGAATAATGAAGTAATAATTGTATCCATTTCCCAAGGGGATGCATTTAAGGAATAATAATTTTTGTTATTCCTTTCCCAAGGTTATAGATTGCTGATTTTGGTGTCACATTTAACGAATAATGAATTAATAAATGTATTGCTTTTCTACAGCAATGGATTGCTGTTTTGTTTCAGATTTAAGGAGTAATGTACTAATTAATGGTATTCCTTTCCTAAGGTTATTTTTTGACATTCCTGTAGTAAAATAAGTGGTATTGTTTGAATACAATTATGTTGTATTGGACCCTTGATTTCTTTGAACTTTGAGAAAATTTATTTACATAATAACATGGTTCTCCTCCATGACACTGCAGCCTCCATAGTTGTTTGGCCCTCTTCCATGATGGCCTTCACTCTCACTCCCTCCAACCCTTGATTAAAAATATTCCTTTCCCAAGATTATGGATTGCTAATTTAGTGTCACATATAAGATGGATTATGGGTTGTTTATTCAGTGTCACATTTAAATAAATATTAATTTTGTTATTCTTTCCCCAAGGTTATGGTTTGTTAAATTAGTGTTTATTTAAAGAATAATTAATTAATAGTGTCATTTCTTTTGGAAGGTTATGGATTGCTGAGTATCACTTTTAAAGAATAATGAATAAATAATGGACTCTTCCTAATGGCTGCTTTAATTTTCATTTTTAAAAATAATAATATTTGTTCATATGGATATGGATGTTGATTTAATTTTTACATTGACTATTGCCTGTGTTCTGAGAAAAAGATTATCACACAAAGAGGCGAGATGTTAATTTAAATAGATGTGCCTTTATCAGGGACCTCACTTGCCTCTGAGTAGAAAAAAATCATTGTCACACTGACAAGTAGGGTAGGATGTCAATTCATAAATAAATTTATTTCATGTTCCTCTAGTGTAACATTCATAAATGATAAAATCTAAAAAATTCTTGAATAAAAAATAAAAAAAATTAAAAATAAATTATAAAAATTAAAAAATAAATTTAAAAAAGTATAATAAAATCTGGTTCAAAATGTTGAAATTTATTTCCTAAAGTTTTTTTCAGTTAAAATTGAAGCTGTAAATTTTTGTTGTTGCTACTAATAAAACTACTACTACTGCTGTTATTTATTTACTAGCATACCCATGCTATCAAAAATAACAACATAAAAATGTGAATAAACTAATAAAAACAGTACATTTGTATTAAAGAATGAAATAAGGATAATAAATATAGAATTTTAACAGCCTAAAAATAAATAAATAATTAAATCTAATGTCTTCAGTGCATGACACAATATATATACAAATAAAAATTAACAACATATTGGTCATTATTATAAGAGAGATAAATTAGGAAAAAGTTCCAAGCTTGTCAACCCATGAATTTCATATTCAATAATTTGAAATACATTATATTTCTTAAATTTTGACAAAAAATTATCTTACATAAGTACAGCTGTCATTACTCAGTTGGTGCAGCATCAAACAAAATAATGAAGGCAATTTGAGGGTCTGAGGGCCAATTCCACATGTGTGTTACAGTTTTTAACTGCTTGTATGTCTTTTTGAATAAGTAATTTAGTCAATATAGATTAACTTAATCTATATTGACTAAATTACTTATTGTATGTATTTCAAATTATTGAATAAGAGTGGAGAGAAAATAAAATTAACTTAATCATTAAGTTAATTTTATTTTCTCTCCACTCTTGTAAATATCTTGAAGTGATTCCTGAACCAAGCCAGAACTTTCAACCCAGATTATGAGACAAAATTTTTGTTTTTGAAATACATTGAAGAAAAATAGCAATTTGAGATGAGTGACTTGATTGAATGAAATCCTGAAGAGGAAGGGGCAGCTTTATTTTTTGGATGGAAGGCCTCTTTAACCCCTTTAGTCTTTGTCTGTTATTGAGGCATATCTTTAAGCATAAGATTAGGACATCTTTGAGGACACGGAGCACTTATTACCAGTAATTGGTGCTCTTTATTTCACCATTCCTGCATTGACATGAAAAATAAAGCAATTGTTGTGATCTAGTCATTGTGAGAAAAACCTGTCAAGGGGTAGCCTTTCCTAGGAGAGAGACCTACCAGGGAGAGAGCGCTACCCTGATTTTGGTATCTCATGCAGGATTTCTTTCCTTTGTAAATTGTCTTAAGGAGTAAGAAAAAAAAAAAAAAAAGTTTTCTTATTAATGGCCATGTTGAGTCTCCATTCTTGCTTTCTCTATCGATTATTATTGTTCCCAATCATTACCAATTCTGTATACCTTAAAAGATAAGCTTTTTTCTGCAATTAAAAACTGATAGGATTGAATTGTTGAGCAGAACCAAGCTTTATTTGGGCTACCATTATTATAACTAGGTGTTTATTTACTATTAGCATAGACTGACCTTGCCTGGGTAACTCAAAATCTTTTAGATATGGCCCAAAATATGTATATATTTAAATCAAATTATAAAATCATAGTTAAACACAAAATCTTGTATAACATAGTGTTGGACAGCTGTTTTGATATTATTGGATCTCATCAGTGACACGCAATGTTGTTACCAACCAAACCAAACTGAACCAAAAATGGGATTCAAGCCTGCAGACCATGTCGTGTGAAATAAACACTTTAATGACTAGGCCATAACACAGTAATGTGTTCATAATTGCAATTTTTACGGTTTTACTCTTAATTGTAATGGCACCCTTCCTTCTAAGAGCTGTTTTTTTCAATTGTTAATTTTTTATACTTATCGGGCGTATTCCAAAACACTTATCTAAGAACACTCTCAGGCACATTAAGTACAACTGTGTGAATTTTCAAGAAAATCGGCCAAGCCATTTCAAAATCTATAGGGAACAAATTCACACACACAGTTCCATTTATATATAAATTTAGATTTATTTATTTTTTCAATCCAAGAGAAAATATATGTTAGAAATATCCAGAAATCCCAATGAAATGAAAATAATTCTAGGAAGAGCATTTTAAACTTTTTCTAATACTAACTTTAGGAAAGGAAAATCTATCAAAGTTAGATACCTTTTTGCTTTTAATAATTTTTTCAAGACTTAATATAAAAACTTTTATCAAATATTATTTTAAAATTATTTTTCTCAATTTTAGTATTTCTGCATGACAGGAATTTAAAATATTTGTTTTTAACGTAAGTTTAATATTAAAGCCTATCTTGATTCTTCTAATGTAACAGTTTAATTTTAAAGTGTATATTGATACATCTATCAGTGGAAGTCATAATTTCTATCAAATCAAGAATTAATCTTTTATAAAAACATTTATAGTACTTTTTCTATGATATCTAAAAAAAAAAAAACTTAATTTACAACAAAGTATGATAAGACTGTTAATGGCAATCATTATTTCCTGACCATACTACAATAATGGAGACAAATTCTGGCAAGAGTGCAGTTTCACGGAATAAATACTCTCGACTCCTTTTTCACATAAACGGAAATTTTTCAGTAGTCA
>JAYKTE010218478.1:0-12213 GCA_036873565.1 Xipholeptos notoides | reverse complement strand
TTGTTTGTTTGTGTTTTACGGCATATCAACCATTTTAGGTCATTTAATGCCGAGAACAATCATTTTTGTAAACGTTATTATTGGTACACACATAGTTTTTTTAATGAAAAAATTACACTATTTGAGGGAATGTGGGGATTCATACCTTTCCGAACAGTATTAGTACGAATATGAACGCAAACGGAACAACTGGGGCAACCATCTATAATAGATATCCGTTGGTGATATGGGCCTGCGATAGCATAAAGGTAACGATGATAAATATTACGAAAACAAATAGTGGATATACCGTCGAATTTCGAATCGTAGTACGTGAGTTCGAATAGCAGTCGTACTGTTTGCGTTCCTATTTGGACTAATACACTTGAGAAAAGTATGAATCCATACATTCCTTACAGCTACGGGCTAAATAGTGAATATTGTGTTATTCAAAAGACAAAGTGTTGACAAAATGTTACCAAAAATGATTTTTTCTAAACATTAAAGGATCTAAATAGGTTGATATACCGTAAAAATTCAATTTTCAATTTAACATTTAAATGGATCCCATTCCTTCCAGATATGGATTAATTAGTGTAAATTGTGTTATACACACTTAAGGAATGCATTTTTTTTTTAACTGATTTATGGCATTGAATAACCAGAAAAAGTTAATATGGCTTAAAAATAACAAATAAATAACTATAATCAAAATTCTAATCCAGCTGGCTTCGCGCAATTCCAATCAAAAAATATATTTTGTAAGATAGCCAACGAGTATTTCTTATAGAAGGTTGCACTCAAACAAAATCTATTTAACTTTGTGTGCCATTAACAGCTTTGATATGCGTCTATAAACACCTGAAACCAGAACCAGAAGCTATTTTTATTAGTAAACAATCACATTATATTAGTAACCTTCATTAATTAATACAATCTTCATTTTCATCATATATATTTAATTTAAAATTTCCCTAAATTTTAGACAAATGTTCAAGAAAATAATTTGGCGCATACCTGTTTTTGATTTACCAACTGACATATTTAATATAAATTTTTGCATTAATATTTTGAGCGCTGAGAGTAACAAGTGCTACCGTGGTTAAAAACGAATTATGTATACCACTATATTCCTAAAAGCCTCCTCTACCACTTGAAAGGGAAGATATTGTCGAATTGAGACTGAAACATGGGTAAAAATCGACTAATACAGACTTCGGGGTACAATCCAACAAGCTCCAAAATATTCTCACCATTTGTATGATTTAAGCTAACCGGCCAGCGTCTGGCAGGCAATGGGAGTGCACGGGGAAAAGATTTTCAGCCAATCACAGGTCACCATGTTGTTTACTTGCTTTTTTGTTTTTTCTCGGTTTTGGTTTTATTTTTAAGCTTGTCGGTTTGTTACTCTGAATACCTAAAAGACTAAAAAAAAGTGTTAGATAAACAGATGTAATTTTCCTTGTAAATGTTGGCCCACGAAAGAACTCTAATGTGCATGCATGCATTTATCCAAACGCAAATAGATAGGAATTATTCACCTTATATTTTTTAAAATATGTACTTTATGATCAACCACTTATACGGTTGATAAATTTTGTGCCGTGATTAAATTTAACACAGCGTTTACTATGTCACATTTAAAGCAAATTAAAATGCCAAGAGTGATTTAGGGAAAATAATCAATTTATAAAAGCAATAATAATAAGAGAAAATATATGAACGTTTGACAATAACAAAAATATCATTTTAAATAAATAAACTAATAAAAATAATATGCATAATAATTATTTTGTTAAAGATCAAAGTAAATCAAATGGTTTTTATTTAAACTTTGAAATAGTTATTATTATTTTGATTTATCTATCAAAAGGGAACATTTAAAAGGTTTGAGCCAATATCGATATGTCAAGATAGAATATTTCGTGCATTGAAAAAAATCTATTTCACTACAATAAAATTAAATATTAACAACTTTAGAAAATTGGCCTAAATTGTTATATTTTCTCACAGTGAAATAAGAAAGAAGAAAAAGAATTAAGGTCATATTAAATGGAAATTTGAATTGAAACAATAAAAGAAAATAATTATATATAAGTTTACTAATGTTCTGGTCATTTGTTGCAATATGTTTAGCATGATTTTGGACTGGTTCATTAAATAGACGGGAAAATTAACAACAATTAATCACGGAGCGGAAAGGGTAAAATATATTTATTTAAACTCACCCCAGAGACTGATTAATACTAAGTATTCATACAATATGATTTATAGCAACCAATTGGATATATTACTGGATTACTACTACTACTACTACTACTACTACTACTTTATTGGATTATCATCAACTTGATAGCTACTAATAGTCCTGCTGCTTGGATCTCTAATGTATTATTACCACTACCGCCTTTATTACAGGATTATTTTCAAATTCCTTATTATTAAAGATTAAGTTATACAAATGGGTCATAAATCAAGAACATTATTCTACAGCATTCCATGATAGAGAGAATGTTCATAATTGTAGACGAGGCCCAGTATGTTGTTGTTTGTCTTTTTAAATAATTACACAGATTGTAGTTAATGGTGATAATGATCAGACTTTTTGCCGCCAATGTAAAAGCAAATAAAGCAAGTGGAAGAAAAGACTTAATCAAAAATGCAAAATCTGTCGCTTCAATTTGTTCGGCCCATTCCTTTAAAACTGTCTAATTTCTAAAGAAAAAACAAAGTCTAAAACAAATATATTTATTAATATTTAAAATGCAGCCTCTTTTAATTTAGCCATATTCTAGAAAAAATATTCCAATTAAGGTTTATATAATCGGATGAGAATAAAATATTTATCAGTTGTTTTTGGTTACAATGAAATTGGATTTTAATTGATTAAAGTAATCAAATCTTTACAAGAACATACAATAATGCCGTAAAGTGTGACTTTGTACAGTAGAAAATACAGAACCCTTTCTAAAATGATAAGACCAGTGTAATTCTTTATTTTTCGTTAATAAAGATTATAAAAAGGATTTTATTATGTTTTTTCATATAGTGTAGTTTAGAAGTAAAATATTCGCTATGAAATTTCACAGAACCTTATTGAATTTTTTTACTAGACATTTATCTTGGTTCTTTGATGCTGTGATATTAGGATTCGGAATCCTGGTACAGCTTTTATTGAAACCTACTCAAGTTTTTTAAAGGCTTTTATCTTCGTTTTTACCTGGTGTCGTATTTGTATTCTCAATTTGTTTCGTTAAAACTTACTCGAGTCTTTTTAAGAACATTCCCTTGTTTTTTTCCTCTCATCGTTTTTTGGATTTTCAATTCTGTTACGGCTTTCATTGAATCTTACTCGAGTCTTTTTTCAAAATTCTCCACGTATTTGGATCTCTAATTCAAAAAGAATAAATGCTACATATAAAATATTATTAAAAAAAACCTTAAGGAAAGCAAATGGATTGCTAAAACTGCTATGGGGTTTACTAATAAGATAGAAAGTTATGTATAGTAACTGGCCAAAGAATTGAGAGACCTGATACTACAACATTAAAGAACCAGTAGAAAGATCCAAAAAAGAAAGTTTAAGGTTCTGTAATAGAATAAGGATTCTTATACACATTAATCTGTGAACAAACATACAACTTAACAAATATATAGCGACTGCCACTTCTGAACAGAAGACGACCAACCTTTACCTGTCCAAAATAGATAGATAAATAGATATATAGATATAGGATATAAGCTCCCCGGTCGAGTAAGATGAAAGAAAATTTATATAGACAAATATAGAAAAAATAGGAGTAGAAAAAGTATCTGAAATACAGTTTTTTAGGTAAGAATTATTTTAAAAATATTGCTTAAAAGCAATTAGGATTAAAGTACATTTCTAGTTACCATTGCGTGTGTGCGTGAATATTTATATAGGCAATGAAGGTGAAAGGGTGATATAACCTGTAATCTATTAATACGAGTTCAAATCCCAGGCAACCGCATTACATTCATTTTTAGCTGCCTCTGACAGATGAAGCTCGTTATCCTGGGGGAGAAACACGTCTAGGTGTAAGGATAATAATGATTTCGAAAACCGGAGAAGGTGAGACTTAATAAAATAATGAGAGTAACTTATCTAGGTGAGGAACAACACTGATTACGAAAAATCCTGCAATGTCATGAGCACTTAAACTGGCCTTGTCTTTAACCTGGTTTGGTGCTCGGCCAAGTATATATCACATGTGTGCTTATATTTATATGGATATAAGCTCACACATATAATATATATTTTGTTGAGCATCAAATCAAGTTAGACACAAGGCCAGGTGTGTGCTTATATCAACATAATCATACATATATATATATAATAATCCGTATATATGTGTGTTTATGTACAAAAATACATATTATTCTCTTTATAAAGATGCACTTTAAGGAAATGGGTACAAATATATATTATATTCATAAGTGTGTGTGTGTGTGTGTGTGTTTAATAATCTAACTTCAGAATTGTGAATCTTGCCCCCTTTAAAATTTGGCAATCATGGAATTTGAAACAGACACAAATGGAAATGCATATTTCATGCAACATTTTGACATGTGGATATAATAGGAAAGAGAATAGATTTATTGGAAAGATGGAGTGATAAAATGAAAATGTTTGTTGCTTAGAATTGCCAGAGATTTGATAAGACTTAGTCAAATGAAAGTTTTTGACTATTTTAACAAGCCGTAGAAAACACTTTCCAATAACAAACGAGAGCGAGATTTAGAGCATTACTGCCTTCCAAGTCGTTCTGTTTGCATTCCTAACCAGACTAATATCCTTGGGAAATGTTGAATATCCATATTTTCTCGAGCTAGGAGTCAAAAAGCGCATATTGTGTTATTCCAAAACCCAACTGTGGAGAAAAACTAACGCTTGCCAAAAATTATTTTTCTCGGCATTAAAGACTTAAAAAGGTTAACATGCCGTAAAATACCAAGAAACAAACTGCCCTCCAAGATCTACTGGAACAAAATTTTTCATTTGTCTATAAAAGTGTATGGACACTCATATATTTTTAGTGTTTCTCCTATTCCGGGAATTACCAAGTATTGTTTTATGTGTTGCAAGTATCATATTCCGGCAGCCGCCTGTAGTTCAAAGAAGGCGTTGTTCGTAAAAGATCCGTCATGTCACTGGTACCATCTTCTCTACAATCAAAATTGTGGCTTCAGGAAAACAGCACCCCTCCATCGGAAACGCTCTGCTCGTCGCCTGAGCCGATGTAGTCCGGTGTGGCCAGACCAGAAATACCACCACTCTTACGGGGGGTGTAGCATAAGAGGGAGACGTGCCTCTGTGTCAGCACCGGATGCACAACATCTTGGGCAATACATCTCTGAGGAGTATCAGGTCATCATCAAACTTCAATGGTCAACAGAATGAAAAACTATAAATTATGAGGTTTTTACCCTGTAATATAATATGGTCAATAGAAAGCAGAAAATCTAAGGTTGTGTATCTTATTGTTTAAATTTAAATTATATCCAAAAAGTTATTTTTCAATCTGGTATTTTTAGATTAGGACAGATATTAAAAAAAAATGCAATTATTTGATGGTTGTTTTATAAGACATATCAGCTTTTTTACGTCATTTAATGCCGAGAACAATTATTTGCGGTCCACACTTAGTTTTTTTAAATAATGCAATATGCACTATTTAACCCACAGCAATGGTATTCGTTAAAATATGAATGCAAACGGAATGCAAAGTCGCGTACTTTGACTCTGAAGTCCGACTACCTCGCCACTGGCTTAATTCGAATTCCCCGCATTTGTTAATGTATTCTACTATAACTCTTAGAAAAGATTGTTAGAAACTATTCTTTGTAAAATAAATAACCATTAGGTACATTTTTGCATGGAATGTAATAATAGGCTGTTGTTATTATTGAGCAGGAAAACCTCTCCTTACCTATCCGGGTTTGGATAAGTCTTCCTGTTGTTATAGTGCTTTCGAAATCTTAGTATTATGAGATACCCAATTCTAACCCTAGGATCGGGGACGTTTGTAGCTTCCATGGTCGGGCCGTTTTGAGGGGTAGGATGGAGTGGAGGAGAGGGAGGGCTAGCCGTTTGAATGCTCAATGGATTCAACTGATCATGCTCCACGTTGCTTAAATAGATCTGATGGAAACCGGTGTCTTCAATGTGTTTTGATCGTATGTTATTGTTGTTGAGCTTGAAGACCCCCTATCTTGTTCGTGCTTGAATCAATCTTCCTGGTTATAGAGTTTTTGCCAAATCTGAATAATCTGAGACAACCAGTCGTCACCCACAGGAGTAACTCTACTCGAGGACGTTTGTAACCGCTAGGCAGCCTGCCTAGTCGGTCGGTGTACCGGAATTAGTTTGTAGGCGTGGGTAGTGGAATCATTGATGGATTCGACTGTTCATGCCGCGAATCACCGATCGGCGGGTGCTGTACCTGTTATCCTTAAGTAGTAATTCATCTTAATACTGCATGGGCTCTACATTGCCTAAATTCGTTGGTGTGATGGGAATCGATTAATCCAGCCTGATTCGACTGCACTGTTATAACGTATCGGGCTCAACGGGTTGTTCCTTCAGCAATAAAATAATACAGGTTTTATCAATTGCCTTCTCTGACCAGACGTTCATGTGTTGCTGTAAAAAAAAAATCTTAATAATAAAGAAAACAATAAATCAAATAGAACCATTAAAATTTCTGCGATCAAACTCCATATTAGACGAAAAATATTGCAACAAATAAAACCATTTAAATCTCTGCGATCATAGCCACTATTAGAGCAAAAGTTTTGTAACTAATAGAACCATTTCAATCTCTGCGATCCTACGCTATATTAGACCAACAATATTGCAACAAATAGGACCATTTAAAACGCTTCAATCATACCCCATATCATACCAAAATATGATGATACAAGGAACTAGAGTGTGAAAAGCAGCTAAGTCTATGGATAGAGAGATAAAAGGATACAGCTTTATAGAACGATAGATTTTTGGGTTGCATAAAAGAACTCAGATGTATATTTGTCTTTCTCTATGTACAGAAGCCAACACATGCATGAATAACTATGACAAGAAATTTTCTTTCTCGAGAATAGAAAAAAAGTGAATAAAATATGTTCAATATTTTATTTTATTTTATTTTATCAGACGCCAAATTTTTTTTATTCGGATAAATTCCAGTGAAATAGATTGGGAAAGAGGGAAAGATAAATACTGAGATTATATAGATAGATAGATAGATAGATAGATACAAATACATAAATGCAAATACATACATACATATATATATGTGTTCTTTTTACATATATGCACATAGATATAAATAAATATACACATATATTTACACATAGAATGTACACATGAATATATATATATATATTTACATATATAAATATATTTATATATGCATACAAGTTAGATATAGAAAAAGAGAAAATCATTTATTTATTTTTGACTCCAAATAAAGTGAAATAGTTTAGTGCCTTTCTTGACAGAAATACTTTTCGATGTATCCCTAACGCAATGCAGCCAAATCAAGATGTTTTTTTTTTACAAATATACATATTGTTTACTTGCTTTTTTAAGGCTTAACACACGCTAAGATAAACATATGTAACATTGGTATCAATTCAATGCACACATAGTACTCAACTACAAAACACTTTGGAAACAAACTTGTTGGTTAACTCTACAAAGCTAAGAAACATTTTTTTATCAAAAACAAAAAAATAGCTGATATTTTAAAACATTGCATGATAGATGTTAGATGAATCACTATTTGAAAAAAAAAAAGATTACGATTCCCAGATGATTTTTACGAATTGGATAGCAGGTGCTATATGACCTCATCTTTTCTGTTTTGGGTAAGATTAAAACAATGTTTGAATTTTTTTGTATGGAAAATACCTGTCAAAATATTTTAGTATATTCTTGTAACACAAAGGTTTTAGTATCTTAGTTCATGAGCCTTTGGTTCAACTTGATAATAACTAATAATACGGGATTTAATAATAATCAAGTAATATAGGCATTATTGGTAATAATTCAAAAGACATGCAGTAGATTAGCATTAGTAGTAGTAATCCAGCATTATATCCAATTGGTTGCTGTAAATAAGGTACTATGAATGAGTATCAGCAAATAACAACTGATCAGTCCCATTGGTGAATTCAAATAAAGGTACATTGTCCTTTTTGCTCTGTGGTTGCTCGTTGTTAATTTTCATAATGTATTTTATGAATCCGTCCAATCTTTCCACAAATACCCATACCATTATGCCAAAAATATCGCAACATAATATAAAAAAGATGGACTCGGAGAATTTGGGGTTATGGTATATTTTTAAAATCATTCGGACCCGATATAAAGATGAAAGAAAGTTTGAAAGAATAAAGAAAAGAAAATGAATTGAGAGAAGATTTCTGTTCCTTTTAATGAAACTTCTTTAAATGAAAAATACTACGTTAATTTGACATCAAGCATCTAGAATAGACAAATCTTTGATATTTTTCGCTCTTACCAATAAACAAAGCAGGACTGATGTTCAAAAGTACATTATATAAACAATTTAAAGTAATAAAGTAATATTATTATCCTTTATAATTATTGGGAAAGTTGACTTAACCCCGTGGATAAGCAGTTGGACTTCAGAATCGTAGTACGCGAGTTCGAAACCTAATAAATTCCTTAGGCGTTCATATTTCGACTTATACCCTTGGGAAATGTATGAATCCCTACATTCCTCCTATAAATAGTGCTATTCAAAAAACTAAATGTGGGCAAAAAACAACGTTTACCAAAAATGATTGTTCTCCGCATTAAACAATATGCCGTAAAACACAAACAAACAAACACACAATTATTAATATGGGATCAAAATAAAAAGTTAATCTTGGAAATCGTTTATAATTATTTAAACAATACAAATATTAGATAACATTTTAATAACATTTTCTTTTTGTCATTTTTGCTTCATATATTTATAAATGTATGCATGCTATATACATGGGTGTTTGTGTATGTGTGTGTATAAAACTTGTTTATATAGTAACATCTCTATCGTTTCATGTTACTGATAGCATTAAATAATATCTATAAAAGTGAAAAATGCGTGTGTAAGGGCAATTTTCCCTACTAAACGCATTCGAAAATTAATGAAATAATTAAAGTTTTTTAAGCGCTCGAGAAAAGCCGGAGATTTATAATTTTAACAAGGGTATTAGTTAAAATATAGACGCAAACAGAACTGGGTTTCAAACTCGCGCACCGCGATTCCGAAATCCGACTGGGTATCCATTAGGCCAAGTCGATTTCCCCTTGTTTATATGGCAACATCTCTATCGTTTCATTTCACTGATGAGTATTAAATATTGAATAATTGGTGTCTACTCATTCCTGTTCTCCTTCATCATTTATGCTTCCTTGTCAGTCCAAACTACATTAGCTTGGCCGCATGCACCGATTGCGAAACAGTTGGAATCCCTACGGACATCTTCAATGCTGAACTTGTATCTAACAAGTGACTTTAAGGTCACTCTCGGCTGAGATAAAAGGGGCTTATATAATGTAATAAGAAACCTAGAGACTTCAAAAGAGATCTGAGAGGAGAGGACATCGCTTCAGATTGCGATTGCTGATGTCGCTTTTTCAAGAAAGAGCTAAAGGCCAAAAAAGGAAAATATTTTTAATCTTCTGTATCCAAAGAGAGCCAGGGACAGACAGAAGTTACAAAAACACAGATAAATCCAAATGAGATGTGTGTGTATTTTGTCGATATACTTTGTAATAAAGTGAATGCCATTTGAGGCGTTGAGAAAAACAACCCGACAAGCGACACAACGGCCAAAAGCGAGTCATGTATAACACTGTATTCTTAACCTCTGCCACGTGGAAGGGAAGAATAAATAGTCGAATTGAGACTAAAATCGGTTGGGTGAAAATCGGCTAATATACAGACTTTTGAGTACAATACGACAAGAGCCAGAACACGCTCGCATATTATATGCGTTAAGCTGCTCGGAAAGTGTGTGATGGCAAATGATAGTGCGCGGGACAAATACTTTCAGTCAATCTCAGTGTGTCCTGATGTTTACTTGCGCAAAGTCTTTTTTTACGTTGTTTTAAATATTTTGGCGCTTGTCGGGTTGTCACTATGAACACCTCATTTATGATCGGTCTTGTCATCCATCGACACTGATGTTCTAGAGAAAACACAAACTAAGAAAATCGATGTTCGATGATTGACAGTCAACGGTGGACGCCAGTATATATATGAAAATAGTGAAAAAGAGAAATGTTAATATCTTAATAAGGTTGTTCAATGTATTTCACAAGTACTTGTTAAAATATTACAAGAATTAAAATATTATAGAAGTTAAAATACCATAGAAGTTTAAAAAACACTGCATTCATACTGTAAGTTATCATTATCAGTGATAGATCAGTTTTAGTTAAACAGTCTAGAGAGGTATTCTACCGCCTACGATAACAGGTAGTTCGTCGTCTGCGTGATCATCAGACAAAACATTTTGACCTGATGAACACACAGCTGAGAAACTTGTCAACTAATATGTGTGGGGTGGTTTACATGTATAACTTAAGCTGGTTTGGATGGTTAAATATGAGCCAACCGATATTAGTCGTTTGTTTGTGATTTACGGCATATCACGCATTGGAGGTCATTTGATGCCGAGGAAAATCCTGTATGGTAAATGTTATCTTTTGCCCACAATTAGCTTTTTTTATAACACAATATGCACTATCTAACCTATAGCTGGATGGAATGTCTGTATTCATACTTTTCCCCAAGGTTGTTAGTCCAAATTTGAACGCAGACTGAATGACTGGGATTCGAACTCGCGTACTACGGTTCTGAAGTATGACTGCCTATCCCCTATAAGTCGACTTACACTTATTCGGTTGGGTTATATAAATCGAAGTTTACATAGATATAATAATAAGACTTGTTAACGTACAATATTGATTTAAAAAAATGTTCTTGTCCAAAATACAAAAAGGGAGAACAAAACAAAACCATTTGAAAAAAAAAAAGAAAGAAAATAACAAAATAAAGAAAATCTTATGATTTAGTAAATGAAGTGTCTTTTATGATCCTCGTAGTGCATACAAAAATGAAAATAGTTTTAGTGGGTGTTGAGAATTGTCCCCCTAGTTTTCTAGGTGATAGAAGAAACATTTATTTACTTCCATCTAAATGGCATTTTCGAAAATTACAAACACGCCCCTCTATTATAAATTTGAACTGTTTCTATCTGCAGTTACATGACAGATTTACAGCTGGCGTAAAAAAAAAGCCTTTGTGTTTCAGTCTACCAATATCGAGACATGGAAAGCGTATCGATTTCAGCATCTTGTCAGACAATAAAGTTATATCCAAACACAATAACAAGTCACTAAATCTTCAGACAATCTAAAATGTGTGTAAAGTAGAAGTGAAATGCTATCATCATTAGTATTTATTTTTTAAATAACAAATATCTAATAATTAGGGCTGTGACAATATTCTCTTTTTAACGTATATTGTTGTCGTTGCTTAACTGTTTTAGGCTTTTACCATTTCTTTTAATTCTGTCGTTATTAGTAGGGAGCCTATAAATAACCAGAGAATTAAAAGAAATGGTAAAATCGTAAAACAGTTAAATAACGACAACAATATACGTTAATAAAAAAAATATTGTCACGGCCCTATTAACAATACAGGCAATCGCAATTAAGCATAAAACAGATGTAAAATTGTATCATCATAGTATTCATTTTTTAAGTAACAGAGGGGAGTCCACTTAAGGCAGTGGGTAGGCAGTCGGACATGGAACACGGTGTAGTTGATTAGAACACTATTAAATAAAAGGAGTTACAAATTTATGGTTCGTGTTACAATATCATAGTAAGGCGCTGTTGAGAGTACTAGAAGAGTTATCTCCGCTTCTGTCCCGAGTACATCCTGCTAGCTGTTTATATGTATTGAAAGCAATGGTTGTTCGGAATCCTTGGGATGAGGCTTGATAATTTGCATAAGTATTTTTCTGACTGCTTTCCTCATCCATTTTATTGCGGTCTTCACTACGTTTCGGCCAACTATCCCTCTGGCCTTCGTCAGGTGGTTAATCGCAACCTCGGATAGGAATTTTGAGTATTGAAACCGCCTCCTCAGCAATCACTGCCATCCATAGTTGTTGTCTATTGCA
>JAYKTE010218367.1:0-12214 GCA_036873565.1 Xipholeptos notoides | reverse complement strand
AAGTTACAACTTCATGCAAAATTTCAGAAAAATTGAACGGATGGTTGCAGAGAAAAACGCGAACGAACGAACAAACATGCCTCAAAACATAAGTCCCCCTCCATAAATATCGGGGGACCAACTAGAAGATTTATTATAGAAAATTATTACAGAATGTGCATTATAACATTTATATTATAGAAAATTATTACAGAATGTGCATTATAACATTTATATTATAGAAAATTATTACAGAGTGTGCATTATAACATTTATATTATAGAAAATTATTACAGAATCCGCATTATAATCATTACTTTCATTACTGCACATGATTGTATCAAGGTATTCATTCCCAAGATAATTTGTTTGTTTTGTGGCATATCAACCTTTTTAGGTCACTGCATCTTTTGATAAACATTCTTTTTGTCCACATAGTTTTTTGAAGAACACAATATGCACTATTTAAGTCACAGGGTAAAATAAGGAGAAAATAAACTATTTACCTGATAGCCACAAGTACATGGAAAGAAATTTTTGTCATCAATTTCCAGTGGATCCATACATAGTGGACACTAAAGAAGAAAAGAAAAATGAAAGAAGGTCAAAGATTTCTGTATGAAGTCCTCTAAATAATAAAGTTCAGAGTCAGGGTTCGACAGACAAATTTACCTTTAGTTGACCTTTGACAATTAAATATTTTGATTTACTAGCCAAACCCATGAAATTATTTCACTCTAATGTCATAAATAAAACAATAATTCAAAACTCAGTTACTGTTTAAGAAAGTATAATCTATTTCACTTTGAACTACCTTTTCTTCAGCATAAAAATTTGTAGAATTTTAGACATTTTTAAAACAGCCTTGTTTAAAAAAATAAAGTATATTGTTCCATTTTATATTCTATTTAACCTTTTATTATTTAAATAATTTGACTTTGCTTGCTTTAAAAAAAATAAAACGTTGAAATGACATTTTTCACTCCGTATTTGAAGGATTGATGGTGAAAAAAATAGTTGCCAAATAATAAGTGTTTTATTATTTTTTAGTTGCCACTTGAAAAAAATCACTCAGAAGAGATATTATCTAAAGAAAACATTTGAACCATGACCTCTTCAGTTCTTATGTTTTGGTCTTACTCAATTTGGTTACCATGGATTTAGAAACTTTAAAAATGTTAAAAAAGTGAAACATGAGAAATAGGACAAAAACAGTAATTCAAAAAGAAATTCTAAAAGTATTGATTCGACTATTTTCCTTATCTATGATATTCTTTCTCCCATGTTTCGGCTAAATCACTCTTTGGCCTTCCTGAGGTGTCCTAAATTGACTCATATTGTTTTTAGATCTTGTTTTATCTTTTTTTTTTTTTAATTTAGTGTTGGTTTTTCTTCTTTTAACAGATTTGTTTTTGTTTTTGTCGTCAAGCGTTTTTTTTTTCATCATCATACCTTATCTCAAGGATTTTTAAAAATAATTTCAAAAAGAAAAATATAAAAACTTACCTCAATTTGATCTTCAGACATTTTTCTTGGATTCTAGTTCACAAAATTCTGGAAGAAGGTGAGAAAAATAAATGTTTTTAAAAAGATTTCAATTATTTTAATTCAATTCTTAAATCATGTTGCATAAATATTTGTGGTGAGAGACGAAACTAACTTACCCTCCTCACCAAGGGTAATGTTATAGTGGAACGGAATAAAGGAGGTGTCTTGACACCCGTGAGGCGGACGGTGACAGAGATGCTGGCGTTCCTGAGAGGAGCCATTTTTGTGTGGGAATGAGGAAGAAGCAAGAAGCAGCAATTTGTTTAAAAGAAAAAAGAAAACTACAATATTCTGGCTCTCTATTTTGAGGGGGGGGGGAAAGGCCCAAATAAAATAGATATCTTTTCAAATAAAAAAATAAAAGGAGTAATTAGAGGGAGAATTAAAAATCAAAATTTATTTACAAATCTCCATAGATTGATTGGGCAGCGAGGTTGAAGCAGTGGAAAAGCTTGGTTTCTGGAATTATATAACACGAGTTCAAATCCCAGTCAAAACCATTATGGTCACTTTCAGCTGTCTTGGGCAGAAGAGGCGTGTTAACTTGGGAGAATAACTCATCTAGGTGAAGGGCAACAATTTCAAAATTTAAGGAGTTTTAAAGATATTTATTTAGTTCAGTATATCATAAGTTTATAAGGTTTTTTATTAAAATTTTTTTTAAAAACTTGCCATATCAACCTTTTTCAGGTTATTTAAAGTTGGTAACAATCAGTTTTTTGAATAACATAGTATGCACTATGCATATTACAATTACAAAATCCAGCTGCTTATCTGCCCCAAGTAAACCTCCCCTACTTTTTATGATAATTATCTGTGTGTAGCTACTGCCCTTAAAGTAGTTGCTTAACACTAGAGGGCATTTCTAGTGAATGAACGAACAACATGCTGACTTCTCAGCAATCTAATTTTTAGATTTTGTAAATATCCGTATTTAATGAAAGATAATTACTTTTTTTTGACTGGAGAGAAAGAAAGAAAAAAAAAAAAAAAAGAATAATCCTATTCAGTGATTAAATCAGTTCTTAAGCCACTAATCAATCACTGATTTGATACACTCAATTTCTTGATTTAAAAAAAAGCCAATTTGATAAATTTGTTACATCTAAGAAAACAATTTTATTCAATATAAAATAAATATTTAAAAAAAATACATCCCAGGTTTTACATTGAATTAGTTATTTAGCAAAACACTTTAAATCAAAACTCATTTGTTGGTTTCAAATTTACAATAAAAATAGGATAAATTTGGTCACAATTAGCTCCCCCCCGCTCAAGGGTGACTGCCACTTTGGATAACTAGCAGAAAGACCGGGCTTGTGACGGGTCGACTAATTAGAACGTTGGGCTGATATTGATTCGGTACAGGTTCAATCCTGACCAGAGGAAGACTTGTTTATGTAGCTCTCCTGATGAGTTGTGAATAGCGAAACAAGCCGGTAGACGGATTGCATTGTATATTGTTGCCTATATTTATAGTTAAGTGTTCAGCATTAGTGATAGAGCATGTGTAGTTCATCAGTATAGACAGAATCAACAGCCTTTGGTGACTGTCAGTTATTCGCCTGTAAAATAATCAGACTAAAGGCACATATGTGTGTGTGTTAAGTTCATTCTAGATATTAGTTACTTGAGAGTTTGGGGGAAGTCAATTTGGCCCAGTGGATAGGCAGTCGGACTTCAGAATTGTAGTATACGAGTTCAGATCCAAGTCATTCCGTTTGTGTTCATATTCAGACTAGTACCCTTGGGAAAGGTATAAATCCCCACATTCCCTCCAGCTATGGGTTAAATAGTACATATTGTGTCATTCAAAAAACTATGGGTGTACAAAAACTAACGTTTATCAAAAATGATTGTTCTCAGCATTAAACAGCCTAAAAATGGTTGATTTGCCATAAAAAACACAAACAAACTTGAGAGTTGGGGAATTGAACAAAAATGCAATTCCAATTTAGTATTGAGTAATGGTATTGCTATTTTTTTATGCTTTCAACAGAGATTTATATGATTAAAGTTCTTTTCTTTTTAATTCTAAATTAATTGTTTGTTGAGAAAGTTTAGAAAAAAAACAACTGATACAGATAGATAGAAGGTTTCAATCCCACCCAAAGGCAGTAGTCAGCAAGATTCCAAGAATTCACCACTCTACCTGGTCATGGTTAACAGAATGAGAGCAGGCTACCCCCGTGGCTTAAATAAAGGGTTAAGTTCGAAATTCTGTGATTCCCGACTATCTGACTGCTTATTCACTGCCCAAGAGGACCTGACCTTTTTTAACAGTGAGTAAGAAAGATTGCTAGCAAAATTTACCAGCTAAAATGTTTTTCTCGATAATCACCAAATTTATATCTGTAAAAAAAAACTCACTACATCTTAGTTCTTATGATTATCTTGTATCAAGCATTTGTGAAAAAATTTTTAATACCATCTTGACACAAAAAATTAATTTAAACAGAAATTTTAATAATGATCATTAATTAATAAATAAATACGAGTTGAACCTATGTAAATTACGTTTTTTTACATTAAAATTATAAATACAAGATACACAACAATGTAAACAAAATGTCCAACCTAGACAGTATGGAACAATGTACTGAAGAAGAAATATCAGAAAACATACCATTGATGCCAAGAATGATGGGGATGGAAGTGGATATTATAAGGGCTACCTTACATGGCGACGGAGAGGAAGCACAATACACAAGAACATACAAGATACATAAACAATGTAAACAAAATGTCCAGCTTAGAAAAATAATGGGGAACAATGTATAGAAGAAAAAATATCAGAAAACAGAATTGATAACAAGAATGATGGGGATTAGTAGGGGCTACACAGAGGAAGTAAAGATCTACTGAAAGGTATTTTACTGATAAGTCCCTTTTGAGTTAAGAATCACTAAAGGGAGGTAATTTGTACCTATCTAATTATTACACACACGCATTAGTGTAATAATGGATTAAGACTACCAGTATGCCATTCAATCAGTTATTGTTCTTTAAACAAGTTTTATGAAATAAACCAATATGAAAATTATATCACAATGTAAATATGGACCTGTTGTTATAAAAATGCCATAACAGTTCTTGAATTATAGAAAACATTTTACTTCGATTTTATATAAATTCATAAGTTTATATTCTACTACAAACACAACTAAATAAAAACTAAATGATAAAACATGTTTTTTTTTTTAATTTTTGGAGGGGGTTACAGGTTTGATTATTATTTAAGTCACCAAGTAATAAAACCTTGAATTTGACTATTTTGGAACTGGCTATCTCTGCTAAAATTAATTTATAATTAAATTACAATGATTAAAATAGTCAATAGTCCCTTGTCATTAGGGCCATGACAAGAATATTCTTTAATAAAAGCATATTGTCACAGTCCTACTAAGAACTACAGAATCAAAAGAAATGGTAAAATTGCATATTGTTACAGTCCTACTCATCATTACTATTAGGTTGTGAATCAGTGGTTTACTTGAACCATAGCATCCTTTTATCCAGTATTCAACTCCTCAGCAACTGAAAAAAAATTATCTTTCCAACTCCTCAGAAAAATGGTTATTAAGAGAGTTACAAATGTGAATAAACATCTGTTTAATAGATAAGTTTATGTCCTTACTATGTGACTATGAAAATATTGAAGGAGTTGTGAAGACTTAAAAAACATCTTTTCTTTTTCAGAAACATACTAGTAAAATATCTATTAGCTTATTGGGTACAAAGAGTAAAAAAACATGCAGGAATTTTCAAGTTGGCTTATTTAGTTTTATTTACAGCAGTTATAAATGGTTTGTTTATACTGTTTTGTATGTGCTTTATGGCGTATCAACCATTTTAGGTCATTTAAAGCCGAGAACAATCATTTTTGGTAAACAGTTCTTGTCCATACTTAGTTTTTTTTAAATAACACAATATGCACTATTCAATCCATAGCTGGATGGAATGTGGGGATTCCTACCTTTCCCAAGGGTATTAGTCGAATGGTTGGTTTGTTTATAACTAGAAAAAAGGTTTTATTTGCCAATTGAACTTGTTGCATTTTGGAGGATTGTTTCTTTTTGCAAATTAAATATTTTCGTTGGGACTAAGAGGATTTCTGAGTTTGAGTTTTGCGGCATATCAACCTTTTTAGGTCATTTAATGCCAAGAACAATCATTTTTGGTAAACATAAGTTTTTGTCCACACTTAGTTTTTTGAATAACACAATTTGCGCTATTTACCCTATAGCTGGAGGGAACATGGGGATTCGTACCTTTCCTAAGGGTATTAGCAGGAATATGAAAGCAAATGGAATGACAAGAGGATTTCTTATCAATTCTAATCTAAACTTATATATAAATAGAACTTTGTGTGGGAGTTTATTCTCTATGGATACCGAAACAGCACGGCCGATTTTCTTGAAAATTCACCATTGTACTTTATGTGTCTGGAAGTGTTCTTAGATAGCTGTTATTTTGATTAGTCCAAGTATGAACACAAATGGAACAACTGGGATTTGAACTCACATATTACAATTCCAAAACTCCGACTGTCTATCCACTGCTCCAAGTGTGAACCTTCCGAAAAACTTATTTGGCTAAAAGGAAGAGTTTCACAAAGAATAAAATAGATGTCTACATTTGCACATTTTTAATCACAAAACTTTGATGATGATGATGGTGTCCATCCGTCTCAAGAGATGAGGGAAAGTGTCATCAAACCAGGCTGTCAGACATTCTACACAGAGATTTGTTTATTGTGGTGAAGGCTTGTGTAGCACCATCCAAACTTCTTTGTATGTATTAATAGGAAATAAGACAAATAGGAAAAATTTGGTCGTTTTTTTTTTTTTAATTAATATCTGGACATGTTTCGCTGGAGAAAATTAATATTGTCTGGAAATATATATTACACACACACACATATATATATATATATATATACATACACACACATCTACATTGTTTATATGTTAGGTCATTCTAATTTACTATTACTGGTAGGAAGGAAATCACTAATGCCTGTCATAGAGTTGGTCTAGTAGTGAATAAACCAGTCCTTCCAGTAGTCTACCTGGTGAGAAGGGTTCTTTGAAACCATGTGGAACAAAATCCAGATCCATAAGAAAAAGCTATGTAGCAATATCTGCCTGAAAACAGAAATTTGGAGTTTGTTTTGTTTTGTATTTTACTACTGCATATCAACCATTTAAGGTCATTTAATGCCGAGAACGACCATTTTGGTAAACGTTAGATTTTGTCCACACTTGGTTTTTTGAATAACACAATATGCACTATTTAACCCATAACTGGAGGGAATGTGGGGATTTATACCTTTCCCAATTGTGAATGCAAACGGAACAACGAGGATTCAAACTTGCGAACTACAATTCCTAAGTCCAACTGCCCATCCACTGGCCCAAGTCGACTACATTTGGCATATCAACCATTTTAGGTCATGTAATGCAGAGAACAATCATTTATGGTAAACGTTATTTTTTTGTATACACTTAGTTTTTTGAATAACACAATATGCACTATTTAGGCCATAGCTGGAGGGAAGGTGAGGATTCATACCTTTCCCAAGGATATTAGTCCAAAAAAATGTGAATGTAAACGGAACAACTAGGATTTTAACTCTTTTAGTACTACGTACGATTCCAAAGTTCCGACTGCCTATCCACTGGGCCAAGTCGACTACATTCGGAGTTGATATCCAAAACTTGCCCTAAGCCCATTAAGGGGTGAAATACTGCTGGCTAGGAAAAAAAAAACCCAAAAAACTATTAGGTATGACCACTGGATATCTTGTAGTTGCTGGTCAAAAAAAAAAAGGTGGTTGGCGTATTGTCATACAAGCTACATCAGACATTAAAAGTGACATTAGCATTGCTGACAAGTGAATCAGTAATAATGGTCATAGCAGTTTTGTGAGGTGACAGTCAACAAATATATATTTTAGGTTAGTGGGATTCATTAGCCTAGGCAGGAAGGATTAGCCTAATCTCAAACCTCTGCTGCTTAGCAGCACACTTGTTCAAAAGTAATGAGGGAGTCATCTTCAAGAGAACATTTGGAATTCCAAGAACTAACACAATTCAACAGCTTCTATGATAAGGCCTGTATCAGCCTATATTTTTTACACAGTTCATTTCACCAGCACAGAGAGTGGCAGAACATGCTACATGGAACTACTTTAGTTTCCCATCCCCACCTAGATGATACGACCTGCTTGTTTTCGGGCTTTTGTACCTGGAAAACAGTAGGCTATCTATCTACCCCATAGTGAGGGAAAGGGGGCCTTACTAACCCAACCAAAACATTATATTCAGTTCAAAATTGTCAGGGGTTATTTTTATGTCCCACTCCCAAATCATCTTGTAAATAATCATGGACATTAGAGATATTTTAAGTAGGATTTAGCCCATTGAGTAAATGTGGTATTTTGGTGTGTATAGTATGATGTGGTGAAGGATGTGTGTATTTATTATTTATAAGATGCGAATGAGTCACAAAAGAGTCTAGTTAAGAGTAAGCACTAAGTTGTATGACCAGCCCAGACTAGCTTCCTCACCCAAAACTTTTTGGCCTTGAGTCAAATTGTGTATAAAATCATGAAATATTCCTTTATAATCAAGTTTTAAGGACTTTTTTTAACAACTCTAATGTCAAATGTTTTCTGCAGCTAAAACTGCACTCCTCTAAAATATGTAAACTATGGTATACTAAAACTGACACAATATAGACATAAAGCAGAAGTTAGGTTATAATCCTTTTGCCAAGAAACCTTTCCCCATAAATTATGAAACTTATAAAACAATTTAGTCTTTGATGTTATTTAGTCTTATTAAAAAAAATTTTTTTTTTCAAGAAACATTAATTTCCTGGAAGATGGACATACCATGCCTAAAATTCTTAAAAGTATAGTGGAATCTCGGTTTTCGAATATTCCAGTTCTCGTACAAATATGTATTTGAACATAAAAAAAAAAAAAAAAAACCGAGAAATTTTTGTATCGGTTTTGGAACGAAATTTGGATTTCGGGAGATGAAAACGTGTAAAATACACGATGAGAAACGCGACAAGAAAAAACAATAAATTCTATTTTATTATAATTTCTATTCATAATGTTCATGTTTATTTATTTGATCATAATATATACCAAAATTATAGGCATATTTCATGAGAATAAGGGTTTGAAATGCAGTTTTGGACCGACTTGGAATGGATTAAAACTGTTTCCATTATTACTTATAAGTTAAATGGATTCAGATTTTGAACAAATCCTCATTTGAACTAGGTTCCTGAATAGATTAAGTTCGAGAACAGAGATACCACTATAATATAGTGAGAATCAAGATAAAGATTAATGTCAGTTTGGTTGTAAAAGGATTTCTTTGTGGATTTTGTCTGATTCTTTAATTCTATCACTTCTTGACAATGAAAATCATTTTCATTGTATTTATAGACAAAAGAGGCAGCCAAGATTTGAAGGACATAAAAAGAACTAGTTGTAAGTCAGTAAAGCAATACATTTTAAGCCCTTATTTCTACAAATATCATTCCATTCTGAAATTGTTTTTTTTTTGGGGGGGGGGGTATGAACAGTGGCAACAATATCATTTACAATATTTTGTGAAGGAAAATATTTTGTTTCAGTTTTACAGCATATCAAATATTTTAGGTCATTTGATAAACGTTAGTTTTTGTCCACATTTAGCTTTCTGAATAACACAATATGCACTATTTAATCCATAGCTGGAGGGAATGTGTGGAGGAAAATAGAGGCTTTTTTTAAACCTCAAATAGTTACGTATAGCTTTAAATGATTTAGATCTTGTAAATATCCCCTTTTTCATAGCAAAATTTTTGTTTGTTTGTATTTTATGCTGTATCAACCATTTTAGGTCATTTAATGCCTAGGACAATCATTTTTGATAAATGTCATTTTTGCCCACACTAAGTTTTTTGACTAACACAATATGCACTGGATAGAATATCATTATTCAGACATGTTTCATCAAAAAGAATTAAAAATTTTCCTTATTTTTAATTAATTTTTTTTCTTGCTTTCCAACAAGAAACTTAGTCGCTGGGTTGAGTGTCTTAATTTTATAGTTTTGGGATTCTATTTATTGTATTAAAAAAAATGCAACCTTAGAAAAGATGAAATTTAAAAAATAATAATTACAACAACAACAACAACAAATACTCATTGGGTTGTGATATCAGGAGACAGGAGATAGATGTGTGGATTAGATGACAAGAAAAAGTCTAAAGTACTCTCTCTCAACTGAACACAAACTCAGGCAAAGAGAGGGACAGATGGAGAAGAATAAGAAGAAGAAACAAGATAAATTTGGAATGTCAGAAGCTCTTAACTGCAGCCAATAATAATAATAATAATAATAGAAATAAAAAGATAAAAATCATGTTAAAGAAAACTCCTGACTGCTTCTCGGTCTAGAAATCTTTCTTATTAAAAGACCATCTAAGCATCTATGAGTCAGAAGACAAAATATAAGAGATTCAGTTACACACGAATATTATTATTAAATAATAATAGAAAACTAATCCAAGTAGTCTATAAAAGAATGTAACTGACAAAAATGTCAATCCCTGAGGATGGTCAAGAAAGACTGAAAGTGTTTGGAAAAAAGCTTGGAAATTATATTAAGATACTCGACCCAGCAAATAAGTTTCTTGTTAGAAAGCAAGAAAAAAAATGAATTAAAAATATTAAAAGGAAAATTAAAGTTCTTTTTAATGAAATGTCTGAATAATGATATTCTGCCTAAATATATGAAATTTAAAAGTTTAAAGGAGTATGTGAAGTATTTTTAATTCTTCATTGGTACCAGAGTTACTTTTTGGGTTTCAATAATTATAGGGAAGAAGAATAAAAACAATCGAAATATCATTTCCTGTTTTTAATTCAACAAACAAAACATAACATTCATTTGACACGGACAGAGTTTTACTAATTCAAGGGGAAGTCGACTTGGCCCAGTGGATAGGCAGTAGGACTTCGGAATTGTAGTATGGGAGTTCAAATCCAAGTCATTCCGTTTGCATTCATATTTGGACTAATACCTTTGGGAAAGGAATGAATCACCACATTCCCTCCAGCTAGGGATTAAATAGGGTATATTGTGTTATTCCAAAAACCAAGTGTGGACAATAACTAACGTTTACCAAAAATGGTTGTTCTCAGCATTAAATGACCTAAAAACGTTGATATGCTGTAAAACACAAACAAACTTAAAGACAATATTTAAACTATAAATTAACGCTGGATTCTCTCCTATAGAATCGGTTGAAAAAAAAAATCTTTAATCAAAATATGGCCTGAATTTCCTGAGGTTCAATTGAAATTGTCAGTTTGTGCTTCATTAACACTTTGAACCCGAAGGGTCGATGTATCGGCCCAAGCGACAAAGTGCAAAATTAGACACGGACAATATTTCGCCCCTCCATGGTCCTCTTATAGAATAGCTCTGGTTGGGTAGTTAGTAATTTTGCTAAGTCAGGGTCAAAAGGGTTAATATTTGGTTTGACCTCTTGCTTGGAACAAAAATTTTCATTCAAGGGTTTCTACAACCCACTGAACAGGCCTAAACAAGGAGATCTGAGTGACAGCGATCATTTGATGAATGTATTTATTCTTTTGCAATTTCAGTTAATCATACAATTGTTTTATATATATATATATAACAATTGTATGATTAATTACGATTGCAAAAGAATAAATGAATAATATATACATATATATATATAGATAGATAGGTATCTACAAAAAAGATCAAGATCTTATCTTATGGTATTTATCCAGATCTGGATTGAGTACTCAATGAAATTGATATTAAGAGCAATATCTATGTTATAAAAATAACAAACATTATTATATTTTTAAAACCCATACGCTATGCATTTCACTGCTTGGTATAGCTCATCAGTGGGATAACTTTTTTTATTAATAAAATAAAGTAAATAAAAAAGCTATCCCACTGATGAGCTGCTATACCAAGCAGTGAAACACATAGCGTATGGGTTAAAAAAAAAAATTAATGTTTTGATATCTTTATAACATCAGACAGACAGGTTATAAATGAAATTAATGAAAACCATTTCTTTTGTCTTCCTAACGAAACCAACAAAGAGAAAGAGAACCAATATATATATATATATATTACCATATAGACAGAATATTGATTATTGTTATGACAGTGACTAACAGAGAATATATCAGATGAAAATATCAAGAGCTTAAAAGAAAAGAGAAAAACAAGAACACTTGAATGAATCCTAAAGTTTCTGAAATTATTTTAAAAACACTTCAGACAAAAATCAATATGCCACTATCCAACACATATTTTAAAGGGCTACAAATTTTATACACAAGGACAGAGAAAAAAGGTTTTAAAGAAGAAGGAAAACAAAAAGCAATAGGACTTTTTGAATGCCAAATTTCATGTATTATTAATAGGGCTGTGACGTGACATGTTTTTATTATAGAATATTCTTGTTGTTACTTGACTCTTTTGCGATCTTACCATTTCTTTTAATTCTGTAAGTATTAGTAGGGGCCCTACAAATAACCACACAATCTAAAAAAATGGTAAAATTGCAAAATAGTCAAGTAACAACAAGAATATTCTTTAATAAAAGCATATTGTCACAGCCCTACTAA
>JAYKTE010218257.1:0-12215 GCA_036873565.1 Xipholeptos notoides | reverse complement strand
AAAAGAAGATCAACCCTCAGAGATGTAAGTGTTGTCTGTACAGATAATTAATGTACTCTATGATTGTACAAGACTCACAACATTCTCTCTTCCCATTCGGCCTTTATCCAAGGACAAGCAGAGCAAGATGACTTATTGGACAAATCGAGTGTAGGTTTTATATTAGATGTTCTTCTCCTAGATGAGTTACTCTCATGAGTTTACAAGCCTTACCTGCCCTATATAAATATATAGCAAAAATTTAATTTTTGAAAAATTAACAGAAAATGGAAATAGATTATGCCAACAGTATATCATTTCAGTTACTTAAAACCTTCATCAAGACATAGTTTTTGATTCACATTCAACATAATAAACTCTATGCTCTGATGGAGGTTTTAAGTAATCAAAATGCTATAGTGTCAGCATAATCTATTTATGTGTTCTGTTAATTTTATAAATTTATTTCTCTTATTTTTGTTATAAATCACCAGAATTTATTTTCAATTTTTCATATATACGTATATATGTATAGAAAGAAATAGGGATCTGATATAGAATTAATGGGCTTTAGTTAGTGTTAGTTTCTTCCCTGTGTAATCATCAGACCAAAGTGCTTTTGGCTGCATAATCACTAATGGTTTTTGACTTCATGTCTCCTCTGGTCAACTACACTTGCTCTATCTACCACTGGTATTGAGCACTTTACTAGTTCACATAGCAAACAATTCTTATGTGTATTTGTACAGATAGTTGGGGGGAGAGGGGGAGGAGAGATTGAGAAATGGCAAAGGCCATGAACATTTTGTTTTTATTTTTATATAGAATATCTAATTTTCTGTATATTATTGCATGTGTTCCAAGTCTATATACATTCTCTTCAGGTAAAAAATTGTCAGTTTTTTATTTTAAGAATTGGTTTTCAGAGCAAATATATGTTCATATGTATTGTTTGAACAGGATTTTCTAAAAAAACAATTTTTTAATCAAAATTACGAAAAAACAAAATCTTACAATCTTAAAAACTGATAATCATTTACCTGAAGATATTACATATAGTCAAAACAATGATAAACGGAAAATTAAATATTGCATATAAAAACAAAAACCAAATGTTTGTGGCATTCCCCCTTCTTTAATCTATGCATTTTTTTATTTTGTTAGAACAACTATTATCTCTCTTTTAAATATATATATATACTTATATATATAATTACATTATTACATTATTATTGTATAGTTGATGGTTTGATTTCAAACAGTTTAGATAAAATTATATGACAGAACTAATATTTCAGCAATGTTTCTGTCTTTTTTAAATTCTTTGAGATGAGGCTTCATAATCTATATATTGATCATATATTGATTTTATTTGCGGATGTTTCCTCTGATCTTTCAGGTGATTAACCAACATGAGTGGACTGAGCCATCGGTCTAATTGGACCTGGTCTAAAGGGCCCAGCATTGTAAGGGGGCCTGGACCCACCTGAAACTGCACATCATAGTGTGCATTTCTCATGGCCGTGTGGACTACTAGACACAAGTACGAGCAGATCCATGACCAGATCTTAAATTAAAGTCTTTACTTAGGTAAGCCAATATGTACGGATCACCTGCTGCACCACATTTATATTTAGCATTTAACTGTAGGGAACCCTTGGGAAAGGGGGCCCATTGCATTTTCAGTCCAACAGCCAGTAATTCTCTCAGTCTATCCCTGTTAACTATGACACTGCTGTGTCTTGTAACCATACAAATGCTGTGTCTTGTAACCATCTCCCCAGTAATCACTGCCTTCCATAGTTGTTGTCTATCACACCACATTTTAAGCAACTAAACTTCTAGCCTGATTGTGTAGGAATAGTTCTATATTCTGCCAATGCTCACCTGGAACCATAGAGATTCAATGCCTCTATCTGCTGTGCCATGGGCCCCGAAGGACAATCAAGGTTGGATGAGGCATGGTGCTATCACAGCTATAAAGATGAGTACAACAGTCTACAAATAAATTCAATACATAGAATGTTTCTATGGTTGTTCTAAAGGACTAAGTGTAACCAGAAATATTCGAAATCTTAGATTATGAATGGTTCTGTTTAAATTTTTTGAAAAATACCCATGGGGCAGTGGATATAAATCCATTTAGTTTGGAATCCTAATACATGATTACAAATCCTAGTTGCTCTGTTTCATTCATTTTAATACTCTTTGAGAAAGGTATGTGTCTTGTTATTCCTTTGAGCTATAGGTTAGATAGTACAATTTGTGTTATTCAAATAAAATGTTCCAAATGAAAAAAAATTACTAAAATAAAAATACTACACTTCAATAAATGCTAATAAAGTGTTGTTGTCCAGAAGGATCACTAAGAAAGATTTGGACATGGATATTAATGAGATAGGTATTACATTTAAAAAAGACTGAATACAGATAGAAATAAGAGTGGTCATAGTATGATCAACATGGTGAACTACAGTTGAGAATTCTATTGAGAATGGTATCCTTTGATATATATACATATTTTTTAAGAGTCCATTGTCTGTGTATGGGTAAGTCCCACAACAATAAGTTGATATGCTATTGAACAAAATCAGCCATCTAACCACGTTCATAAATTACAAGTTTTCACCCAAAAAATAGATTTAGTTTTGTGAACAACTTGAGCATATCTAATGTCTCATATGCAAGCATCTCAGCAAAGCCCTTCTTTGATGAAAGAAAATTCTACATCTTAAGCTTCCTCATGGAATTATCAAGATTTAGATTGTTGCACTGGTTTAGTAAGGAAGACAAGATGAGGCAAAGGAGGGGGATAGAATAAAAGATGATCATGTAAAGAGATTTACATTATTGCATTACGAAGAGGGTACTTCTGTTAGAAGATTTGCACAATTTTATCAGAACAGACATGGTCGTTATGCCTGAGGTTTGTACAAGTAACGGAAAACAAAAGAAGAAAGAAATAAAAAGACAATAAAAAATACAAAGTGAATATGCTATCCATGGCTGGCTGAATTCCGTTCTGGAACATGATTAACAAGAAGAAAGTTGGATCGGAAATATTTAGCTCTTCATAAAGATTGTTTGTTTTTTTTTAAATATTTTATTTATTCATTTATATTTTTTGTTGGTTCATATAATTGATATTGGACCCTGTGGAAGCACTATCTATTCATGGCACCAAAAGCAGCGAAATACATCAATTGGGCAAATGAGAGAAATGAGTCGCTCTGGAAGTTGTCTTCTCTGACGATGTAATAAATCATCCCTCTGAATGTCAGCTGTCTTTTCCAAGCTATTGGTTGTCTCCCTTGGCAACACCCATCACATCATCCCCATTGTCTTATATTGGAAAATGAAGAAAAATAGAGTTACAAATCTTTTCTTTCACCTACTAATGTTGTATAGGACAAAGCAAAATCATAAAAAACAAAATGTATGAATTATTAGACGAAAAGAAGCCATACTTTGTAAAATATGGTCTGCTCTCATTTCTTGAATTAGCAACATAGACAACTATAAAGGATATAAGATGTTAAATGTTTTTATATTTTTCCATGAGATTTATAAACAAATAGTTTTTAATTGTCTGTATTCATGAGAAAAGTCTTGATTATTATCCTTGCGTAAATTAATTGGACTTTTATCCGTTTCTTTATTGTTATATTCCTAATAGATATTGCTTGTCTGAATTCATGAGATAAGTCTTGATTATTATCCTTTTGTAAATTATTTGGAATTTATCCTCGTTTTTTTTATATCTATAATATATATTGCTTGTCTGTAATCAAATTGTTTTTAGATAATTTGGATGACAAAATTTTTTTTACAAAACATGATTAAGGGAATGAAAAATAATACTTGAGTAAAAATTGAAGAACAAAATGTAATTTCAGAAATATTTTTTATGAAAAATTAACTCAGTTTTGTTGTGTTAGTTCTTATATGAATTATAAAATTAGATGAAGAATCAATCATGGAGACTGCAAATTGAATTGCCATGATTACTGAACTTATGCATTCATGACCTGAAAGGCTTACCCCTCCATTGCTGATATTAACGGTGTGAGTATCTAATGAAGCAACCCCTGTAATAGATGTGCATCAGAAGTAAAGATGCATCATTGAATTCCTCCATGCTGAAAAATTGAACTGATCAACATTCACCAGCCCATCTTGAACATTTACAAAGACAATGCAGTAGATATCAGGACAGTTGGGAGGTGGGTTTGTTTCAGATTAGCAACAGAGATGTATGTGACAAAGCGGGCTCAGAACATAAAAATGGACCACCTCGTTCATTGCTGGCAAAATTGCATTGAGAATGGTGGTGATTATGTCGAAAAATAAATTCTGGAGCACAAAAGGTTGCTCATTGTGAATAATTGGCTCAAGTGAAAATAGAAGTACTTAGTTAATTTTGTTATGTTCATTTGTTGAAAAAAATATATTTCAAATTCAGAAATAGTAAGAAAAACAGAAACTAGAATTCCTCAATGACATACAGTCTTAAATTTTGTTGGAAGATAATTACAGTCATTTAATACCAGGGAAAATTTTTCAATACAATGTCTTTCTCTATTTGTCAATTTGTTAGAAGAGCAGTAGTTGTACAAATTAACCCATTGCTAGAAGGAATATTAGGACTCAAACGTTTCCTCTTGGCATTATCCTTAAATTGAATATAATAGACTTATGGGTATTTGAATTAATGTATTACTTAAGTCTGAATATTTAACTGCTCACCCATGGGATTTCCCTTTATTTGGTGAATGAAAAAGAAATTGAACAATTTCCTTTTTAGTGAATTGGAAGGATTTGGATATTTTATAGCCGAGTGCATCAGAAGTTAAAAAGCTTTAAATTAAATGCTGGATTTCTTATTTATTAGAATCCATCTATTTATCTATCTCTGTGCCTACCTATCTATCTATATATCTGTCTATCTATCCATTACCTACCTACCTATTTATCTACCTATGTACCTCCCTTTCTATCTATCTACCTATCTATTTATCTATCTATCTATCTATCTATCTATCTATCTATCTAGTTAGCTAGCTGGCCATTTTATGGGGGATTCCTACTTTCTTATGAATATTAGGCTGATAGGGTTTAGCAAAGTCCACTGGCAAAGTCCACTTTGACAAAAGATATGTTTTTCAAAAATTATTGTTCTCAGCATAAAATGATTGGTACATAGTTAAAAATAGAATGAAACACAGACCAATAGACCTTACAAATGAATCTAATAAATTGATTAACTTTTTAAATAATATTCCATATTATCATAACCCAAGATGTTACCCTTGTACTACAAAGGGTCATTCTAAAAGTAATGTCTCCTATTATTAATTCTCTCCAAATGGATCAGAGGGGATTGAAAATTGCATTGTTATGATGACTGAACTGTATTCATTACCTGAAAGTTTCATCTCAGTTGCAGTCCATCCTCATAGCTCTTCAACTTTTTCGGTAAAAAAATAAGAGGCATTGCTTTGTCAATCGCATCTCTGTCTCTACTATGAAATCAAAGAATTGAATTACTGTGCTGACATCAACTGTATCAGCTTCGTAAACGTTTAACAGGCACCTGTGAATGCTGACCTGTTCAATTTTTTTCTGCGTGCAGGAATTCAATGACACATCTCTGCTTCTGATTCATGTCCATGATGTTGGTTTGTTAGAGTTTAATAAAATTAATATCAGCAACAGGGAATGCATAAATTCACTCATCATAAAAATGCAATTTTCAACATCCTCAGATTCATTTGGACAGAATAATAAAATAGGAGGCATTTGGTGCAACCCTCATACAAGAATTTCTAAACTTAAATTTTCTATATGATATATTAACTTCTTGTATTCATTTAATAATTCTACTGTTTGGTTTTAGATAAATGTTGACTTATAAGTGAATTTTTAAAACAAGAATGATAGTAACATTTAACTATGACAATAGAAGAATTAATTAAACTCCTAAATTTATTAAGGTTAAAATTCAAAAAGTGAACATGATGGAACCCCTTGAGTTGAAATAGTGTATTATAGATTAAAAATCTATACATCTACCTCTGTGCTTTGCATATGATGAATTTATGTATTGGGCGTAGTTTCTTATTATCAATATTGTCTTTGTTGTCAGAAAATAAAAGAGAGCTCTGTTATTTTGTCAACTACAACAATTTGAGAATTACTGAAAGAAATTCTCAAAATATTCCCAGAAACTAACAACAACATGATAAAAAATTGAATTGATAAAGACTTGGCAATAAATACATCTTTAAATTGTACTTCAACTGTTTTCTATTCATGACAGTAAATATCGCTGTTGTACAGGTTCCAAATATACCACTTAAGTGTCCAGTATATTGCCTTTTCAGTGATCATCACTAATACAATATTGATATCAAGTGTATAATTTTGTTTTTTTTTCCTGTCTTTTTTTCTTATGTTTGAAAGGTTTTTACTCATTATATTATACCATTCACTTTGAATTTTTTGGTCTTTGATTCTTGAATTATTTTCTGTTTTCTTTGGCACTTCTTACCTTATTTTATTTCTGTTTTCACTCTTTTTTTTTGGGGGGGGATATTTTGTTTATATTGTTGTTGTTGTATTTTTGTTGTTCTTCTTTCTTTTTTTTATTTATTTCTTTCTTTTCCAATTCAGTTTTTCTGACTTATCAGCAATCGTACCCAGAAGTGCCAGGGAGCAAGTTTTACGTTTGGGTTGAGTTTCTTTATTTCATATGCAGATGGTAATTTAGTGCTCAATTGGTCAGTATCAGGAATCTAGAATTTTGATACATGAGTTCAAATCCATGTTACTCTGTTGCATTCATTTTGGTGCTGATACCCCCAAGAAAAGTATAAACATTCTTATTCCTTCCAGTTATGGTTAAATAGTGTAATTATTGTTCTTCTTACAACAAGTATTTGAAAGAAAAAAATTAATCAAAATGATGGTTCTTAGCATTAAATGACCTGAAACAAACTAACCAAATTTTTTAGAAGATAAGCAGTAATACTATCAAACCTATAGCCAATACAATTGAATAAGTTCATGGTTTTTTCTAGGAAACGCTATTTAACATTTTTCCTACCACTATTCCCAAAATGGAACATATTTTTTGAAGTAGGGCAGAATTCATAATTTTATTCCACATTTAATTTTCATGGCATGTTTGCATTAAATGAAGTCAATTTCATTCCAGAGTCTCATAAACAATTTTAAATTTTTCTTTTAGTAACTAAATAGAATTTAAAAATGAGTTAAAATCAGAGTTTTTTCCCAGATAAAAATTGAGATACCTAAAATAACTATATAGCAATTTGGGAGAGATTCATAATCAACCGAATTTTCTGCATAAAAATTGATGTCACACAAAAATATAAATGTGATCTCCAAGTCACGATAAATCTATATTGTTAAAAAACACCTGAAAGCCTAAAATTGTAAAGTAAATTCTATGGTTGGCAGAATAAAGGTTAACCTAGAGTCAGTAGAATTGAAAGAGTTCATAGTTTTTTAAAGGGAATGCTATTAAATCCATAGCCAGTAGAAATGAAGGAGTTCATAGTTTTTTAAGTAGTGCAATTAAACCAGGAGCCAGTATAATTGAAAGAGTTCATAGTTTTTTTTCTAGGTAGTGCTATTAAATCCATAGACAGTAGAATTAAAGGAGTTCATGGTTTCTTCTAGGTAATACAAAACTGAATTTAAAACGCTGTTGAAAATTTATCTATGAAGCTGATTATAATGCTAAAATCTTACTCTTTACCATAATGTAAGAAATAAGCAACATATTATAAACACTTATATATTAGTCTAGTTTTGATAGCATTAAGGAACCAGGTGGTATACATTATTCCTGTCACAAGATGCTAATCTGTTAATATCAATGCTGATAACTATAAATGTAGTCAAAGTAGTGTGAGGAATTTGTGAATTTGTTCCTGTCCTTGAGGCTTTTTTCCAAAGGTGAATGCAACAGAAAAAAAGAAAATTGAAAGAAACATACTTGAATAAGGAATCCATTATGCAGAATTCAATATCGAAAAATTAACCATTGCTCTATCATAATATCTATGAAAAGGTAGACTGAGGATGTCCATTTGGGTGAATGGTTAAGTGCTTGGAATTTGAAATTGAAACTCAAGAGTTCTTATCTGTTACATTGATTATTCTCATAATTCTTCTTCTCAGTTATTGGTTAGATTAAGGATTCCTCTTAATATCTGTCAAAAAGAAAAGACATTTGATAAGTAAAATTGTTGTTGACATTAAATCACCATAATGTTCATATGATAGTAAAAAAGATCGTCTAAACTCCCATAACCTAATGAAGAGATAGGTTTGGTTTATGCTTTACAGAATATCAACCTCCTTGGTTATTGAAAACTGACAAGAACTATTTAAACGCCCCTCTTTCATAATCAAGTGGTTTCATTACTGGAAGGAATAAAATAAAAGGAATCTTACTTTTTCCAAGGGTAATAGTGTACACAGAAGTGGCCACAACTGGGCTCTTAGGCTTTAAGCTTCAGCATTATGATTCTAAAGACCAAGCCCTTAACCACAGGCACTTTCCCTAAAAACTAGTTAATAACCACTAACTAGTAAGAGTAATTGGTAGTATTAAATAGTAAGTTACTATCATAAAAACTATCTGGTTTCTTCCTTTTACCTTTTGATCTATTGATACCAGGGTCATGCTACTGAGAGCCTATGTTTATTTTACAATTTAAATGAAAGATAAACCAATATTTTATCCTAATGCCAAGAATGTTGAAGAATGTATAATTTACTTTTGTGCTATCTTAATTTTAGTAAATTGGGCCAAATTCAGAAAGTGTGAAATCATTTGTTAAAAGTTTATCTTTTTCTTTCCAAAAAGCCTCTTGTGTGAATTTTGACAGCTTTTTTTTAGAACAACGTTAACTCTGACAAGAAACCTCAAAATACTACACTGCATTAATTGCAAAAACATAAACATTTAAAATTATTTGATTGATAAAAAAAATCCTTCATATATCAATGACTGTGGCTTTTAAATAACAATATTAATACTTTAATTAAGATCCTTTATAATTTTTAAAATTCCTTATTTTATTGATATTTTTTTAATGCTTTTATCATTTAAATCATTACAGATTTAAGAGTTTGTAATTTAATTCAGCAATCAATACGTAAAAAATTGTTATTTAGAAACCATCTGAGTTTTAGAGATGAGCCTTAATAGTTTATTCAGACTTTTCTACTTTTGGTTGATAAATATTCATTAACACCTAGGAGGCAAAAGTGGGGGTGTGGTAAAAGCTTAGACTCTGGAATAATTTTATGTGAGTTCAAATTCTAGTCAAAACCATTATGTTCACTTCCAGCTGCCTTGGGCAAATGAGGCTTGTTAAATTGGAAGAATAACTCTTCTAGGTGTGATGATAACAGTGATTCTAAAAACCCAGAGAGATGAGGCTCATCAACTCAAGCAGAGTAACTCATCTAGGTGAAGGACAGCATTGATTCCAAACACTTTGGGAATGCAACACACACATAAAATTAACCTTGTGCCTAATTTAGTTTGATGCTTGACCAAGTATATATCATGGCTTAATGATCTAAAATTTTCAAATAACTTTGACTGCTAGTATATCCAAAATCTTTAATTTATCTGATTTTTTTGGCAAAGAGGCTTTGTAATTTATATTAGAAATAATATAAGTTATTGGGATTTTTTCTGCTAAATTGTTATATATTATTATTACTGGATGGTAACCACTATTCATTTATTCCTTTTTTTGGGTGGGTGGAATGATTTTTTCCAATAAAATGTTTCTTTCTTTTAATAACGTAGCAAGCAAAAATTAGGAAACAGATTGGGGCCTGGTTAATCCTAGCTGGGACAACCCAGGGAGATGGTATAAAGTTTTTAAGGATTGAAACCATCAATGAACCAGCGTAATATCACCGAAGATGTTTCTTAATTGCACCAGAATGATGTATTTTTTAAGAATATACTTTCATAAGAATATGGCCTTTCAGCCAAAGTGCTTTTTGAGTTTCTTCAAAATTTATATTGATGCTATGGGACTCATAGCTCAGTATGTAACAAAACATGGACACACGAGCCCCCCCTTTGACACGTGTGTACGCTCGCGCGCCTAGACCCACGTCAGCCGGCCAACCACAGCAGACAACTACTACTGGGATGACAACTACTACACGCGCGCGCCCGTCATCAGTAGCAGCCAATATATAAGGAGAGGCGGTGGAGAAGAGAGAGCAGAGAGAGATTTGGTTTTTCGGTGGTAGCGGTAATCGTCAAAAAGACCAGCCAACAGACGACACCCCTTTCCCTTCATCACCACCTTAAAGAAGGAGACACCGACACGTGTACAATCAACAACTGACGAGACGAAGTTGCAGCTGAGAATCGTAATAAAGAATTTGCTCTAAACAACAATTTGGTGTTCAAGTTATAATTTAATCTGTGTAGCTATAACATAACAAGTAGTTATAAGAGCAGATTTATTATGAATTCTTAGTGCCTTTCATTGGGAAGCTGCAAGTTAAATCCTGATGGTAGTGCTTTTTGGCACATTGTTTTTAGAAAATATTGGTGCAATTCAACATCTTATGGCTGTATATATAGTTTAATGCAATAAAGTGTCATGTCTACAACAAGTCCTTAAAAGGGGCTTATACCTTTTGTCAATGTATTTTGAGGTCTTTCAAAAGCATAGGATTATTATTTTATGTTTCATGATATTATCTGTAAATTGATTTTATATTATCATGATAAAAAACCCTATTTAATCAATATGGCTTTCATTATTGTTGTGAAAACTAAGCATTTTGATAAGTAAACTTAAGGAATACTTTTGTTATGAAAATTGTGCAGATGGTGCATATTAACAACAATTATTTTATCCTAGAAAGTTTAGTTAATACTTCAACTGATAAAAAAGATATTATACTTAGTTTATCTAGATGAAAGTCAACTCATAGCAATATTCTTTTAATAAAAGGGTTAGCAAATAGGTTATAGTTTCACCTAGAAACAAGTGAACTAGGTTCTGTATAAATGTAAAAGTAATATGAAAAATCAGTTTCTGTTCAATACAAGGTTGTTTTTTAATCTTTTTCTCTAATATTTCAATTTATTTCAGTAATTGCCTTACCTTCATTTATTGAAATGTAGACTTTTCAATCTTCCCTACAATTACCAAGAGACTTTAAAAAAAAAAGTTCAGAATACTTGTTTATGCAAGTTGTTTAAAAAGTTTTTAGACAATATCTAAATTCATTATGAATTTTAAAAGCATTGAAAATAAATATCTTTTTGTGTAATTTTTTTGTTAAATAAACCAGAATTACTTAGATGTATATATGTATGCATATAATAAGATGGGGGGATAGCAGAAGCTTAGACTCTGGAATGATATTATGCAAGTTCAAATCCCAGTCAAAACCATTGCATTCACTTTCAGCTGCCTTGGGTAGATGAGGCTCATTAACCTGGGAGAGTAGTTCATGTAGGTGAAGGACAACACTGATTCCAAAAATCTGTGTAAACAAGGCACGCCAACTTAATGAAAGTCACCCATCTAGGTAAAGGACAACAATAATTTTAAAAAGTCTGGGAATGGAATGGTAACACAAAACAGGCCCTAACTTGGTTTAGTGCTCAACCAAGTACATATCATGCATATATATATATATATATATATGAAAAATATACATAATATGAAAAACAACAATAATAACAATAACAATATATTGATAATACATTATTACATAAAAAGCCGACGTTCAACATTATGTAATAATGTATTATTAATATATTGTTATTGTTGTTATTGTTTTTTCCTATTATGTATATTTTTCACATTGTCAGAATTTAATTTCCATTTTCTCATATATATATATATATATATATATATATATACGGTCAAGTCGTGTTGGACAGACCGGTTCCCATCGGATCACGGAAGTTAAGCAACGTTGAGCCTAGTCAGTACTTAGATGGGTGACCATTTATGTATACCAGGTACTGTATATTGCGCCGGGACGTGGATATACCCAGGTTAGTGTCTGGGGGCGCGGTTAAACCACTGGGTAAATGCACCCTTAGTCTTTGGTAAGACAGGCATCTAGTAGAAGGAAAACTCTGAAGTAAAACCTGAGGTCTGTTGTTCATGTAGTCTGTGGCAATCACTTGCACCGACTGTGTG
>JAYKTE010218146.1:0-12215 GCA_036873565.1 Xipholeptos notoides | reverse complement strand
TTTGGTCATAACTAGTTTATTATATTCAAAACATCACATCAAAACACTAGGGTCTTTGTCCTTTTTTTCTTATAATTCTTTTGTAAATAAAAGGTTTCCGATGCATTTACAAATGTTTTTTTTGGTCACCCTGTAATAGTGTCAGTGGAAATTCCTTGTGATCAAGAATCCAGTTATTATATCACTGTAATAAATTGCTATGCATTTTTTTTTTATCTCATTGAGTCACATCTTCTTTCAACATTCTAGTATTTTCTTGTAAATTTACTATTAGCAACAGTGTGATTTTTTAATGAATGAAGTTCTATTGAGAGAAAGGTGAAAAGTGAGAGTGAGTGGTGGATGGAAAATGGTTATTAATATTAACAGCTTCAATAACAAATTCATACTAAGGTCCATTGAATTTCTAAATCATTTTATTATAATTTCTTAATGTCGTTTCCTCTATTAATATCAATGAAAAGGAGACATCAAGATATGTATGGGTGCCATTGTCATTTATATCAATAAACTTAAAACTATCATGAGAGTGAATTACTTTCTTTATTGTTGATGTTCTTTACAGTATTTCTGGTGTCATCAAAATCCAACAAGTTGTTGCTGATGAATTGCATCAAATTAAGGTAAATTTCATTGATAATAATCTAATTTTCATTCATCTTAAATTTTATGTTTGGATTGTTGGGCTATTTTTGTAGATGATGAAAATGATCTTAGTTTAAAAATACTAACAAGTTTCAAGCATGTAATTGTCGAAGACAAAAGATATGTATTATCATTAATAATAATAATATTTGTTGCAGTAGTAGTAGTAGTCCAGTTAGGTTAGGAAGTATTTTAATGTTGATAATAAGTCCACAAAGAGATACTGCTTTCAAATGAGATAGGGAAAGAATAACTAAAAATCAAAATACATTGAATAATATAAATGATGTCAATTCTGGCTTCTGATTGGCTCACTGCTATTATCCCTGACTAGAAATACAATCTCCTACTTCATCAGCAGACCAAACTTATTGTAAGATTATGATGTAAGCAAGAGATTTTATTAATTTCTTAATCACTGAATCTTTTGGTTCGTTTAGGTTATTTTTACTTAACAGCATATCAACCTTTAGCTTCTGATTACAATGGAGAATTATTGTATTAATCAAGTGCATTAAGTGAATTTGTATAATAATAATCTCCAGTAAGCATCACTAGGTGTTGGCAGAGTTAAAGTTCTAGTTGTGACTGGTGTGATGATTCAATACATTATGGTAAGGATGAAAGGGGATACACACAGCACCTTATAGTCTGACTGCAATGTGCTGAACTTCTTCATGTTACTTATTGTCACTCTGAGTCTAAAATAGACACTTCTAACAGTGTAAAAGCTTTGATAATAGCCAAAATGAAAATCAATATAATTATGATAATGATAATAATATAAATGATTTCCATTTATTTTATCATAAATTATCATGTAAATTCCTTATTTTGATGAAATGAGAAATATTTATGTAAATTTTTTGTTCTGAATTTTTCAGATGAAGCTTAGTAGTTGGTATCAATTAGATTATTTGGACTTTCATTCTCATCGTTATCATATACATTTTTTTTAATTTGTTTTTTTTCAAGACAAACTTGGCAACTTAGGAAAACAGAAAAACTAATGCATGATTTTCTTGATTAATCTCATTAATAATATTTTTCTAACTGTAGGACATTCTCAAGGATTGGTGCGACAATTTGCGACTTGATTTAATTCTAACCACTGGAGGAACAGGTTTTGCAGCACGGGATGTCACACCTGAAGTGAGTTGGCTTTCATTTCTCTTTCTACTAGATTTTTATATTAGATCAGTTGAAATGGTTGAAGAGAGAATAAATTTATACAAAGAAATGAATTAGGTTTGTTAAAAAAAAATCCAATTTTCTTTATCAATAGATTCTGAACTTTTTCTTCATTTCATTGATTAGCACATCTATAATGTTTTTGGCACCGGCTATTCAAGTCTTCTTCAGGTACATTTGTCAAATACTAAAATAAACTGTTTATTTGATTTATATCCATTGAGCCATGTGTACTCTTGGCTGAACATTTGGCTCATTGGATGTTTTATACTGCTGTTTCTCTCTTCCCAGCCATAAATTTATGGAAAGGAAGTGAAGACAGAATTATAAAGACAGAGATGACCAGTTACAGGGCTCTATGTTGCAAGTGAAACACTCACATTTGCGAGTGATTTTTCCAAGTGCAACTAAAAATAGAAAATTACTTATATTTTGGTGTCAGATTAGAATAGATGCTTCTTGTCTACGTATTTTCCTTTTTATTTTTCTAATTTTCTGATGAGGTTCTTAATATTATTTAATAAAACGGTTTAGATTTCTCTGGGTCCATCATCATTATTTATATGAACAAAAAAGGAAAAAAATATTTTCTTTAAAACTATGGTGCTTAACTCACACTGTATCGATAAACAAATTTTTTTAGAAACATTTTCAAGGCTGCATCAAATAAATTGGTAAAAATCTGTTATGATTACTAATATTTATTTTCTAATATTTTGAAAACAAAAACCTGCTTGAAATTACTCATCAGATCCTTTTTTAAAGAATTTTTAAAAATCTTTTTATTTTCCTAAAACTTTTTTTTTTCACTTTTGGGATGCTTTATATACAAATTATAACTGAATTCTATTAGGTAAAACTGGATATATCTACTTGGTCGAGCACAAACCCAAGTTAGCCACAAGGCCAATTTTTTAAGGTAAAACTGGAGTTATAGTCATTTTGGGACACCTCAAACTGTCATTATTTTGATTTTACTTAAATTATTTTTTGTTTCTTTTTATTTAGAAATTGTTTCATTGAAATAATTTTAAATTAATAAATGAATAATTTGATTCAGGCTACTAAACTCGTTATTGAAAAAGAGGCGCCTGGTCTTTCTCTCACAATGATCCAAAAGTCTTTGGAAATAACACCAATGGCTATGCTCTCTAGGTAAGTAAATATGTTTTTAAGGAAAAAAACATTTTTGTTTTATTTTTTACCTTTTGAGACTTTTATAGGCAACAAAATAATTATTCTCTAGCTTGAAATATACACTCCTGTATTTGTGCTGGGGGAGGTGTTATCAGTGATGTTATAGCTTAGGTCATCAAGCAGTTTCAGGTCTTTCAACATCATACTGCACTTGCTAAGCCGATCCCATCAGAGCTGATCAGGCTCTGATCCACTTACCTTCTGTGCCATGCTATGCAACACTGACATATCTTTTCCCAGGCCTGGCTCATTCTCAGTATGGACAGGGTACACATGGAAAGAGTTCATCGTTCAGGTAGGGTAAATAAATCCATGCTGTGAGAAACTATTAATCCCCCTTTCCTACTGAGTAAATTTAGATAAATTAAATATGAAAATTAAATTGAGAATTAGTAGCTTTTTCATTCTTAACAAACCTTCAAATTGGACCTTACTTTTGCACCAACCCAATATATACTAAAAAAAATATAAACTCCGAGTTAACAAGTAAAGCATTTGTTGTTTTCAATAAGAAATAAATCCTTAATTTTTCTATTATCAACAATATATAAATCATGTTAATGAGTTTTGATTCTAATGTTTTGGAATAAAATAATGAAGTGAATTTGAAAATTAAAGACTGTAAAAATTGCAATTTCTATTCATTTGGGTGATATGTACCATAACAGTCTTTCTGGAATAAATGTTTCTTTGGGGCAGAGGGAATTATGGAAAGGTGGACTTACTCAAAAGTTCTTTCTGCACCGAACCTAAGATTGATTTCAATTTACACTCTTCCGAATTGAGAGGGAGTTGTTTCTTCATATGGCGCATGGCATTGTACATCCATAGCTGAAGAGAATGTGCCAATTCATACCTTTCCTAAGGGTTATTATTATTCCAAATGCAAATATTTCATATTTTCTATGTAATTAGATTTGTTTATATGAATTGAATTTATTTTCAGATTAGTATGTGGAATACGTGGAAAAACTTTAATCCTAAATTTACCTGGCAGCAAGAAGGCTTCTCAAGTAAGAAATTATTGATACTCTTTGGTTATTCTATTTTTTATTACTGTAAAAAATGAAAGCTGAATCAATTCGCAGTGAATCAGTTACATTTATGTCATAATTCATTCATAAGTTTAATCAATTTCACTAGTCAACTTTTTCACACTTTAATGATAATGTCATTGGTCAAAGTGTCATAGACCGACTACATATTGTAGTCGGTCTATGACACTATGAACTCTCTATAAATGCTTTATTTTCAAATTAAGATATTTATACACAGTATTTATATTAGAAATGTAAGAGTGATTTGATTGAATAGCAATACATTAGAGTTTGTTTTTTTGTTATTTTCTTAGGAATGTCTAAGTTTTGTCACTGGTGTTCTTGCCCATGCTATTAATTTGTTAAATGATGACCAAAAAGAAATTGTTGCTACTCACCAACAACTTCAAAACCAAGTGAATGAAAACTGTAAAGAAGACTTGGGTAATCCTGGCATTATTTTTAAACCATCGAACATTGGCCTTCAAGATAAAGTAAGGAGCAAATTACCTTTGAGATTGTTTTTTTTTCATTCAATGTAATTGTTTCTTGCTAAAATCCATAGTGGTACATTTTTTTAACTTAGTTATTGCCTGAAGAGAATCTCTTGTAAAACAAAACTCATTTGTTATTAATCACAATATGAAATAATGATAACTCACTGGATCAATAAAAGTTTTATGGACATCTAAAAGTGGGTCAAATTTATTTATCTGGTTGACATTGACATTTAAATTGATTTGATTAAATAACTTAACTGAGGGCTAGCAACTTTAAGAATTTGGAACGGATCCCTTTATTTAATTCATGAATTAGATTCTTCTCATTCTACTGACCAAGTCCATGGCTAGAGTCAATTTATGTTAAATATCCTTAGTCATATTTACCTGCAGATTAATCCGGTAGGCAAGTGAAAATAAATAATACTCAATCTAAAAACCTGTACCAAACATAGTTAGAAAAATAATTTAGGTCTCTCGATTAAATGATAAAGTTATTTTTGGAGATTTCTCATAAAAGCTCTTGAATTTTGAATGAAGGTTCCTAAAACTAATAGGAAACACCTAGAAGGGGCCAGGAACTGTATTGACTGAAACATTGTGTATGCAATAATAAAGATGAGGGCTATAGTCTAAATACTCTAAATAGTATAAATTGATTTTTAATTAATTCAAGTTTTTGACACGAAATAAACAATAACAAGTAAGAATTCTAAAAGTGTAAATAATTAATCTATTAATAAAAATGATAGAATCTATTTTTTTCTTTTTGAATTTTTGAGCTAAAACATCACAATTTGTTTTATTTAAAGAATTATTCTTATCTTTATTGTTATATGCAATTTTTTTTGGTTGATAGGCTCTTCAGGTGTCACTTGAAATCTTCATGTTGAACTCTGGAATTTTTATTCAATCCATAGAGGATGGATGGGTTGAACTCATTCTGTAAGCTACAACCAATATAAAGCTGCCAAAGCAAATTTGTCAAAGAGTTGATTTCTTTAGTGTGTAATTTGTGCTTTTTTAAAATTTATAATGTTGTTTGAATATGAGACAGATACACCTTTCTTACTTCTGTTGTATATAACTTTTGAAGTAGATTCCATCATAAAAGTGAAAAAACTGCATTGTATAAATTTTTTTCTTCCTATGTCAAAGCTTAAGATAAATACTGACCAAGATCGAATCATATAGACAATTCTGATGACAAACTAAACAATAATAAGTATCAAATTTTCAGCATTACAAGATTTAGAAAGATTTTACTGATCCTTAAATGAATAGAATTTTATGGTACAATGTTACACCATATTCTGAAAAACCAACTAAGATGCCATTTTTTAGTTTTGTTTCAATTCTTATGGCAACTTAGTAAGATTTCATGGCACACTTTGGAAAAATGTGTAGCACACTAGTTGAGAACCACTGGCTTAAGCTAAGAATATTTCATCTAGCCAACCATTTAATCATTGGATCAAGGGATAAGTGGGTTTATATTATTTCTACAGCTATTAGTTCAAAAATGAGTGTCACAAAAAATGACTTCTGTTTTTGGTGTTATTTTCCATGTTAAGAGAATTTGTCTTTTTGTGTCTCTTTTAAAAATGCTTTGTTTAAATTAAATTGTAGCTGTGTGTTAACCAACCAACACCTCCCCATAATTACCGCATTTATCATGACCAGCCGCAACCATTGAACCAGAATTTACATCATTACGATTCTTCTCATGTGCCTTGTGCAAACGAAAGTAAGTTTCATGATATTTTATACATTCATTGTTTAACTAATTGTTTAGAATAACTGATTCACCACGGACAAAACAGGTTTGTTTGTTTTAGAAAAAGTTTTATTGATTTGTTAAACCAATAAGATCATACAGACCTGGAACAAATCCAAACTCTTCATCTAGAAAATCTTGAATGGTAATTGAAATGATTTCGAAAACTCTAAGAAAACAAAAAAGGGCAAGAAAAAGTGAGCAATGTTATTCTAATTCTACGGAATTAAACGAATTAGAGAATTTAGGGATAGAGCTAAAGAAAAAGTCACATATGTAGCATATTTTTGATATCAATTATAACATCATTGATAGAATTATTATTCTTATTATTTCTCACACAAATTATGCTCAGCACTTACATGCTGTTAGTGACCAGTGGTTTATACTGACGTCAGAATGACAACAAGTTTCTTGGTGAAGCTCCAGTACACTTCACTCCAGTCCAGTCTAGTCAGACTATATGGTGCACATTTCCTCGGCTTCTCCCAACTACTATATTTAGTCCTCACACCTACCATTAGCAGACTCTGCTAACACCTTTTGGTGCTTTCTGAAGGCAGAGTGACAATGTCTCCTCTTGCACTCCAGCATCTTTGTATTTTTTGTAGTCCACAACTGCAAGCTCCCCCTCTTTGAACATGTAGTTCAGGTCGGTGTGTCATTCCTCCCTTCTTTCACCATTCCTTTCCTCTCGATTTTAGTTTCAATGGTCAAATATATTTCTGAGTCTGTCAGCTGTTCTCATAAGTGTAGTGGTCTGTAAGGTATCTATTTTTACATTGATGCTGATGTCTTACAGGTCTTTTGGGAGTATTTATTCTTCTTGTTATTATTGATATTATTATTATTATCGGTTTAACAAATCTAGAAATCTCTTTTTTGCATTATTTTTATTCCCTTTTATACCAATTGTAGTTTATTATATACATTATTATCATGTTATTCCATGTGACTAGTTAGTTAAATAATAATAATAAAATAAAATGAAAAAACATTAGTATGTGTACATGTGTGTGTGTATTTCTTTGTACACATATAATGAGAAACATAATAATCAATTTCAGTTTTACTAATAGCGTTGATTTTAAAAATATTTTTCCAATCTTTTTTTTCCACAGGTCAAGTAGATGCTAGCTGTGTGGCGTATAGGGCTCGCCAATCACCTTATAAGATGATTTCTGTTGAGGATGCAGTCGGTATTATTTTAAGAGAAACTCCTCTATTGGATGCCGAATCACTCAAATATTCTGGTAAGGAATAAAGGAATAATAAATTCATATTGTGGAATCATTAAATAATCAGAACAAGAAAGTTATTGTGAAATAAAATACATCAAAAAGGCAAAGTAAAAATTTAATAATTTGTAGTCAAACTAAGATTATGCTGAACCTGAGTTTTAGCTGTAGTAAATAACAAACTCTATATCAGGTCTTTAGAGAAGGGAGGGGCAAACAGATCTATAGAAATGGGAGGGATGAACAGGTCTATAGAGAAGGGAGGGACGAACAAGTTTATAGAGAAGGGAGGGACACAGTACACACCTTGCAAGATGCAGGTAAATTATTGATTTATTTTTTAAAGCTGTTCATTAACACTAAACTAAATTTTGAGTTGTAAATTTCATTCTTAATTGCAACATACCATCCACACAGACACACACATTTATAAAATTGAGTGTTAAAATCCTAATATGTTATACCACCCACATAATATGATAAATTTTGATGTGACAACTAGTTATGTAAAGTTGACGAAAATATTAGAATATTGACATAACTAGTATCAAAGTTTATTTATATTTATAGATTGAAAAAAAAAAATTAAAGTTCAAATGAATTTTAATTTTCAACTTTTTGCATGTATATGTATGGGAGAGGTGTAATGATGGAATAAAAGAATTCTGACCTTATGTAAAAATCTTTTTACAGATTGCCTTGGATGTTACTTAGCTGAAGATGTGTTTGCCAAAGAGCCTATACCTCCATTTCCTGCATCGATTAAAGATGGATATGCCGTATTAAGTAAGTTGATTTATTCTTTGACTGAATTATCAAGTAATTTTTTACTCTAATGACGAGATCTGAATATAATATTGTATCAAGTCTCTAAACGATGTACTTAGCCGTCAATTGCTTGGAATCTGGAAGTAGAAGATGCAAGTTAAAATTTCACTTGGTCCATTAGATTCACTTTTAAGCTGATACCTTTAGAAAAATAAGAATCCTGTAATTCTTTCTATGTTGGTTAAAGAATTCAACTGCTCTTTGTCAAATGACCCATTAACAAACCAAAAATAAATCATTTATTTAAAAATTGTCAAAAGGTTGACAGTCATTTAAAAAATCAATCAATAATATATTAAAGGTATTTTTATAAACAAATTTTGTTTGTTTTGAATATCTAATCCAAATAACTGAATAAAAGTGATTTTTTGTAGACTTTATTTTTAATGTTAATATTTTTTTATTTTCAGCCAAAGATGGTGCTGGAAATAGACTTGTTGTTGGTGAAAATACTGCTGGAATTATAGTAAGTTGAATGTTGGCTTTTTTATCTAATGTTAAATGTTCAAAGATACTTTTTAAAATTGACTTAAAATTAAACATTCGATTTGATAATTTATTCAACTTTTTATCTTTATGGATGAATCTATAATCAATAACTTTATGATTTTTTCATCTATTACACTTAGTAAAAGCCATGAATTCCTAAATAGCTTCCAACTAAGGCTTTAATAGTACAGTTTTTATTCTTTCAACAGTCCAAGCAGGAACAAAAGAAAAACAGGAAGATAGAAAAATTGTTCCTAGCATAAATGACCAAAAAGGTTATATTATTGAACAAAACTAAACTGAATCTAAATGATAGGATTGTAGTTATCTTTTAATCTAATCGGCTCTTTTATTTATTTATCTATTATTTTTCATATTTCATTTTTAGCCTCAGACTCGTGTTCAAACTGGTTATTGTATGCGTATTACAACCGGTGCACCTGTACCAATAGGAGCTGATGGAGTTGTGCAAGTTGAAGATACTGTTCTTCTGCGGCAAACTGAAGACGGTAAAGAAGAGCTAGAAATTAATATTTCCAAGGCTCCTTCTGTTGGACAAGATATAAGGTGAGATATGAATTTAGTCGTATTGATTTCTATATTCATTATTTCCTGGTATATTAACTTAGTAGAGTATGTCCTTTTTTAAAAACTTTTTAAATAATTAAATTTAGTTGTAAAATCTTTAATTATAAATCTGATTTTAAGGAAAAATTAATTTTAAATGTTTAATCTTTGCATAAGTTACAAATTTTTGTGTTTTCATTTATAAACATTATATTTGCAAATAAAAGTCAATGTAGATAAGTAAATGCAGCCCACTAATAATTCTATGGTCCCACATATCACATTTTAGGCTTATTTAATATCTGATTTGTTTTATAAGCAATTTAGATCTCATTTAAATTGTATATCCTTGGGAGAAAGTAATGAGGATAGATTGCAGAAAAATGAAATAAAATATTTGTTAGAATTTACACCGATACCAATACCTCCCCACCCAAAAAATTTACACTAATTCAAATACTTCCCCGGGGAAGTTCACTCGGACAGTGGATAGGCAGTTGGACTTTGGAATCGTAATATTTGAGTTCGAATCCTTGTCGCTCTGTGTACGTTCATATCTGGACTAATATCCTTGGGAAAGGCTTGGATCCCCATATTTGATTTCCCGCTTAAAAAATATTTTATATTACTTCATGAAATTTACCATTAAAATTACTTTTGGTATATTCAAATCCTTTGGTACTCATAAGTATTAATGAAATATTTAGATTATTCAGACCTTCATTTGTCTGAATTTTTATAAAGAGGGTTGATTGTATTATTATTCTCACCTTCATTGTTATATACGCAACATTTTCTTCTTTATTTGTTTGATTTTTTGAGACGAGAATTAAGTATGTTTTGTTTTCAATTTAAAATAAATTTATTGAAATATTTTATATAGGTAACTAATTTTCTGGTCAACATGTCTAATAGCAATTTTTGTTATTGTTATCTCCCTTCTATCTTATCACTTTTGAAGTTACCTCCCTTTGGTCTTATTTATTCATGAATTAACCTTAAAGATTGATTTTGCCGTTAAACGTTAAATTAAAAGGCAATTCAGTCAAGTAAAGAACAATTATGTATATAACAATAAAGATGGGGAAAATAAATAATTCATAAATTTTAATCTCAGTAATTATACGAAATAAAAAAAAGTGTATATAACAAGAGATGAGAATAACTGTCCAAAAATCTAATTATCAAACTTAAGAAATTGAAAAAAAGTAAAAATTCTTTTGGGACAAATGAATTACTGATGAAATGTTTTGCAACTTACAATTTAGAATTATTGAATGAAGTGATATTTTTTCTGATATAGTTTAATTCTATATGAAGTCATTACAATATATTTATTTAAAAAAATATTTTTAGGCCTGTTGGGTCAGATATTCCACAAGGAGAAAAAGTTCTTAAGAGAAGCCAATTTTTAGGACCTTCTGAAGTGGGTTTGTTGGCTACAGTTGGTGTTTATCAAGTCAAGTGTTTTAAAAAGCCTACAATTGCAGTATTATCAACTGGCAATGAGGTGAGTATTCATTGATTCTTCTTTATCAGCATTAATTCATGAATATTTTGTTTTTTTATTTATTAGTTTACTAATTTAGTTCTAAATCCTTTAATTTATACTAGTTTAGTTCTAAATCCTCTAATTGATTCTAGTTTAGTTCTAAATCTTCTAATCGATAGTAGTTTAACCCCATAGCAGCTATTTTTTCGATTAAAAACCAAATCAAATTTGTTCTACATGTCTGAATACTCCATATATCAAAGTTCAAGTCTTTAGATTAAAAATTGGCTGAACAGTTTGGTAGTGACCATTTCTCAGACTGACAAACACACATAGTCACTTTTATAGTAGTAGTAGATTTTTTAAAGATTACCATATACAAATACTAAATGTCTTTATTTCTGAAATGATATTGTCTTTGACTCATACCAATTATTTTGATAATTGTCCAAAACTCAGGAAATAGTGTTATATAGAGAATAGTATTTATGATACTGAAAGAAAGATCCTATTTGAAGTTTGTTGGAATAAAGTATTAATTCTTTGTTAAGAGATCAGGTGTGATAATTATAATTATTAATGAAAAGTTCCATTTAAAAGTTGCTTTACACAGTTGTTGTTGTTGAGGGGTGATTGTTGTTAGAGCTGTTGCTGATGAATAACTTTCACTCTAAAGAGATTGCCTCACTTTGAAATGGTCGTACACAAATAGGTGATTCCAAAATATAGTTACAATTTAGATTTTTGATATTAATATTTATCATTCCCCTAAACATTATGACATTTTCTGTTTTTGGTTTAAGTTGATTGAACCAGGAGATACTTTAAATCAGGGCAAAGTGCGTGATAGTAATCGAGTGGCTTTAATTGCTCTTCTGAAAGAGCACAACTTCCCCACCATTGATCTTGGTATTGCTGAAGATAGGTAAGTACATTCTATAGATTTATTTAACATTTGGGCTAATGCTGTGGTTATAAAAAGCTATAAACCCCCTTTCTCCCTTTTATCATCATCTCCTCTTCATCCTTTCCATTTGGAAGTTTCCGTAACTTTTACTGTTTTACAGGATGGGGTTGTTGGCCCCACGCCCAACCCCCAACCTGGAGGACCAGGTGAGATGCCTGTCTTACCAAAGACTAAGCATGCATCTACCCAGTGGTTTAACCGTGCCCCCAGACACTAACCTGGGTATTTCCACGTCCCGGCGCAATATACAGTACATGGTATACATATATAGTCACCCATTTAACTAC
>JAYKTE010218035.1:0-12216 GCA_036873565.1 Xipholeptos notoides | reverse complement strand
TTTGCAATTTAATTTTGAAAACTGCATTGAAAAATATTAAATAGAAAAAAAGTTATGCAAAAATAAAATAAAAAAAACTACCGTGGTTGAATGATATAGATAGATATATATATACTTATTAGGTTTCAAAGTAGTTCTATATGTGAGTTTCACCATCTGGATCGTCAGAACACCAGTAAGCAGGACTTCATCATTGTAGGGGCTGTATTCCAGACCCTACAATGATAAAGACCCACTTATCTCTCTCTCTCTCTTTATATATATATATATATATATACACACACACACACATGTTTATATATATATATACATACTGATGCGGCATCTCATCCTTCCCCATATGTGGATTCAGGTTTGGTACCACACTGATGTATAAGTCAGTAATATGATACTCCTTCCAGGAGAGTAAAATCCCACCTACTAATATAGTGTTTTGATGAGTCCAGTGTTTTACAATTGAAAATGGATAAAAACAACAGATTAAAACGTCTTCCTGTAAAAGTTATAAAAATCTATTACATCTTGTAGAAATTTGACCAACAGCAATACATCCACCCCCAAAGATGAACTTGGAAGAGTTCGAAAATGCTTGGGAATATGGTATATTTTAAAAATCCTCCAGACCTGGTATAAAGATACTTATCAAAAAGTTGGAAAAAATCAAGGAAAAAATAAATAGTTCTTTTAAATTAAACTTGTTTAAATGAAAGAATGCTGCCTATATATATATATATACACACACACATACATATATATTATTTATTAGCATTATTCATAAATAAAAATGGTTCATTCACTTTAAATACTGCCAGAATGTAATTTTCATTTTATATATATATAAGTAAATGCAGTACGTGTGAGTTCTCTATATAAAGACCGGTTATAGAAGCTACTGAAAAGCTAAATGTTGATTCTTATGTAAGATTTTTCAAGAAAGCTAATAGAAATATTCTTGAACCTTAAAGTGTCTCTCTAAGAGAGATATGAGGTACTTTCCTCCTGAAGGTGTGGGAAAATTTTTTACAACTTCTATAAATTATGTGTTTCTTATTGAACTTCTCATAGGTTTTGGAGATAGATGCACCTAACTATATATATTATGAAAGGACATGATCTCAAGTACCTGCATAAGTATATCTAATTTTATTTTTTGAGAGAGGAGGCTCAGGGGTCAGTGCATGAGAATGATGATGACTATGTAGAAAAATAAATTCTGGAACACAAATGGTAGGTTATTTTAATGGCACCATGCCTGTTTTCATAGTTTTTGAATTTTAAAAAACTAACTTAAAAAATAGGTTGCATTACTTTTGGAACGAACAACACATATATACTCTTTAAATTATTATTACATGATCTTTTTATATTACTTACTATCTCTTATACTATTAATTAATTTTTCTTCTCATATATCTTCTCTTCACAAATGAACATTTATGATTTTCCCAGTTCTCCTCTTCCACAGTCATTTTTCTTAACCAACATCAGCGCCAATTACAAGAGAATCTCTTGTTGGTTGTTCTTGTTTACTAACTCTAGAAACTTCCTTTCTCTTCTTTTTCTTTCTGAAATCTGAATACCAGAATTTTTCTGTGAAAACTAACAAACATGGCTGAAGACTCAAATGAAAAATAATAATATAATAATCATAATGTAAAAATAATATTATAATAATCATGTGAGGAATTCTTTGAGGCGAGGCTTCATAATCTATGTATTGATTTTATTTGCACACTTATCCTAATCTTTATAGTTGTTATTACATCACGTTTCAGCCAACTTATCCCCTGGCCTTCGTCAGGTGATTAACTGCAACACCAAATAGGAATGCTGAGTCTTGTAACTGTATCTCCAGTAATCATTGCCTTCCATAGATGTTGTCTATCACACCACGTTTTGACCCACTAAACCTCTGGCCTGTTATCTTCTGCCAATGCTCACCTAGTCAAAATGTGGTGAAATAGACAATAACTATAGAAGACAGTGATTACTGGAAATATGGCTACAAGACTCAGCAATCCTATCTGGTGCCATCGTTAATCGCCTGATGAAGGCCAGAGGATAAATTGGCAGAAACGTGGTGTAACAACAACTATAAAGATAGGAACAACAGTCCACAAATAAAATCAATACATAAATCATACGAGGGTCATTCCAAAAGTAATGCCTCCTATTTTTACAAAGTTGAAAAGTTACGAAGATGATAGTGGTACCATTAAAATGAGCGACCTTTTGTGCTCTGGAATTTATTTTTCTAGATAGTAACCTTTATCCTCAATACACTTTTGCCAGAGATGAACAAGACGGTTCATTTCTGTGTTCAGAGCGCACTTGTCACTCACATCTCTGTCACTACTCTGAAATTAACAAACACATCACCTAACTGTGCTGACACCAAATGTAATGTCTTTGTAAACGTTCAACAGGCGCTGGTGGATATTGATCGGTTCAATATTTTTTGCATGTAGGAATTCAATGATGTATTTATGCTTCTGAAGCATGTCCCATAATAGGGGATGCTTTATTAGTCTCACACTGTCAATATCTGCAACAGAGAGAGAAAAATTTCAGATCATGTGTGCACAAGTTCAGTGATTATAACAATGCAATTTGCAATCCCCTATAATCCATTCAGGCAGAATATATAAATAGGAGGCATTACTTTTGGAATGACCCTTGTATTGTGTTTTTCTCTGCTGTTACATATTTTTTATTTTTATTCTGGAAGGTTATCTCTGACATTAAAACATTTAAATGAAGATTTGTTGCCTGATAAGTTACACATTAGAAGGGTGTAGCAACAAACCCTGACATTTCTTTTCATTCAATTTTATCATCATTGAATTCTTTTTACAAAAATTTCTCCTAACCATTTATCAAAAACTGAGTGTTATTTTCTTTCTTAAATATATAGCAAGGTAAAGAAAACCCAAGCAGAAGAAGCATAACAATCAGCCAATTGCATCCTAACACCCCTTCATATTCTGTCATTGTAGAAACTCCTTCAATCTAAATGCAGTCTTCTCAACCAAATAGGTTGTTGTTCATTATATCAGCTAGGATTTATTTTGACCTATAAACTTGTCAGCCATGACACCAGACATATGAATGTTTGTTTTATTTATTAAAGCTTTACAAAAAATTGCAATTTTGAATTAAGTATTTGCGTACCAGTGTCCTGAGTTTATTTTTTATGATTGAAATTATACTTACTTTCTATTATAATTGTTGCCACTGTAGAGATAAAGTTACCTTTTTTTAAGAAATAAAAACATATATCAACTTTTATCAATATAGAAATATATTTGTAACCTGTAGAAGCCCAATTTGCTGTTCTAAAAATAGAATGTTTGTTTTATTTGAGAATGAAAAACACTGTCAAAATAAACTCTTTGGGAAAATGGGACAATGAGAAAGTGTAACCTTTGAACAAAGACTCAAATACACAACTGTCAAATCCTGGACATCACTACATTTAGTGATTGACATACAACTTGTCTCTGACAAGAAATAATTTTCCTTATTTGAATTAGATTTCATGTTTTGTGGGAAATAAGAGACATAGATTTTTTTCTGTTTTAATGAAATTTTAAATATTTTTCTGTTTTAATGAAATTTCAAATATTTTTCTGTTTTAATGAAATTTCAAATATTTTTCTGATTTAATGAAATTTCAAATATTTTTCTGATTTAATGAAATTTCAAATATTTTTTCTTCCAATTTTTTTCAAGGCTTTATTTCTTTGTCTATAAAATGATTAAAGTAAAGATTTGTTTTAGAACATATTGACTTCAATGATCATTTAATGAAGACAAAATGTTATTTTATTTCTACACACACACACACACATTTTTTTATACACAAGTGAATCTTCCCAGCAAAGCTTTGCTCTGTGGAGAGTCTGATCAGCAATTAAGGAGTAAGGTTGTAATATCACACTTGTCCTAAGCTTTAGAGGAGGATCCTTTCAGCTATTCAGCATTCTGAGTTATTTTTCTTTCAATATATATTTTTATTAACCAGTTCTGTGTTATATTATCTTTCCACCAACTTTAAAATACAACATATATATTTCCAAATAATTTTCTATTTAGAAAAGATTTGATTTTCTTTATTTTTGTGATACAAACGTGATACAATTTTTATAAAAAACCTAATGTCCTAAACAATAAAAATATTTTTTTCTGACCTTCTTGATTTCAGTCACATTTTGATGGCTATGGATTTTTTTGGATGGGAGTAGGGGGTAAATGGAGAAATACATAAAGCCAAGGGGGTCAATGACGAAGGAAAGGTTGATAATGGTTGCCTTAGATGATAACATTCATTAAGTGTAAACTCTGTGCTAATACTAACCAATTTAAAACAATGGCCTATTTCTCAGCATTTTTTAATGTTCTTGTTTTGAATTCTTGCCAATCAACCAACTTCTTACTTTCTGGAAAGATCATCAATCGACAAAACTTCAAGAAGAGAAATAAAGAAAAAGAAATCTTTAATGGTCATAATATTGAAAAGATTCCTGCTTTTTTACTTAATGTTGTCTGAAATGAAGTGGCCACTTAGAAAAATGCAGTAGTAAATGATATTAATAAAAATCTATTATCCTATATTATGTAACCAGAAGTATTGCCCAATCTTGTTAGGGATTTGCTACTAAGGTAGTTAAGGAAAGCAGTACCATACATTATGTTCATATAGCGGTAAATGCTTTCCAAAATGTCAATTCAAAATGTAATTCTTGAAATGTAGGTTGCCATTGTTCTATGCAAATTTTGCTGGTCTGAATCAACGTGTTATTAACTCATTTTGATGATAAATAGATGCTTTCCCTAAAATAAATTTAAAGGAGGAGTTCACTTGACCACAAAAGCTGAATCTGGGAATTAAATTTTAAATATTTAAAAAAAAAAAGTGCACATAAGTATTTCTTATTTTTTTATTTTAAGTCTCTTTTATTTTTTTCATCTTTAATTTTAAATATTAATTTATAATCTTTAAAAATTATTTTTTCCTTCAGGCTCTACATTTTGTTCAGCTAATATTGAAGATGTTTGGTTGAATTGCACAAACACAAGTGTCATTTTTATCCACAAGTTATTGAGTCATGAAATAAATGATTACCATCCAAATTGTTTAAGAGGATTAAAAGAAATGTGCAATATGCAAAAATCTTGCACTTTGCCATCCGTGTGCAAGCGTCTATCACATGATACCTATATTGCATATGGCTGTGTTCCAGGTAAGAAGCTATTTTTATAATTATTTCAACTATCTGTCTGTCCTTTACTGAAACTGTGGCTATTTTTGGCATTATTCCCTTATTTGATTCAGTGAAAATACCCATAGTATAGTTCTAACAAATTCATTTGGAATACACAAATTTAAATCACAGTTTCTGAATAAATACACTTTGAAAGGTATTAATTCTGTTCTTTATTCAATTCTCTAAACTAAATACTATTTTTTCAAAATATAATCTGTTAATGAAAAAATATTCTGTATATTTATTATGCAGACTTTAGTCCTCATCTTTGTATTTGTTAAATCCATTACTATTTAGTAAATTTATCCCTTGGTCTTTGTTCAGGTTTTCTGTTTATGGTGGGGATCAGATCTACACTCTGATGTTCTTTTGTACTATCAAAATAATTGATTTTATAGCACAAAAAATATCGGAGTTCAGATTTGATCCCCACCATGAACAGAAAACCCCTGAAAAAGACCAAGGCATAAAATGGCGGAAACATAGTAATTTAACAAATAAAAAAGATGAGGACTATAGTCTGCATAATAAATATACAAATTATCAAGCATCCTCTCAAAGATTCTAAAAAAATATTCTTTTAGAAAAAAATTACCACTAGTTATAACAGTTTAGGAATTCAAAATTGTCATATTTGCATTCAGACTAATATTCCTTGGTAAAGTTATGAATTTTCTCATTTTCAATTAAAAAAATGTAGGAAAAATTAATTGACAATAGCATTAATGAAATGCCTTATCTAGTCCATTGCTCCTTATTTGGGGTTATGACTGTGTTTCATATAAAAGTACTGTACATCTTCATGAAGTGTATCTTGAACAAGAATAGCCTGGCAGCACCCAATGCATTAATTCACAATTGTTGCAGGTCTGGAAAGAGTCAATCCCCAAAACAATCTATATTATATAATAAAGATTGTTGTGTTTATTGATATATACTTATCATGTCACACAAGCTGTAGATTAAAAGGCGAAAAGGTGGGATTGGAATTCAACCCTAGGCCATCAAATTTCTTTCATTAGTTTTAGCTTCAAATTCTGATGCTCTCTCGACAGAGCCATTAGTGCTGGAAAGAATTCTCTTTTGTTTTCTGTCTTTATTCATTAAAACCCCAGGCATACAAACTAGGTTTTTGATAAATGAGTAGAATAGTTATTTTAGATAATTTGTTTTGTTAATTAATGTATAAAATTTAGTTTGAAATGAATTATGTGAAAAAAAAGAATGCAATATTTAAAGGTAAAATTTATTAAATTATTTTCAAAACCTATTATTTTTAAAGGTCATATACACTAGAAATAAAATAATATATTTTAAGAAGAATAACGATAATAAAGGCATTTAAAAATAGTCCTAACACTGATATGTAAAAGCCTAGCCTATTTCAGTTTTACTTTTATTACTTAATTTTTGTTAACCATTCTATTTATTTACTTATTTTTTTTTTTTTTTTTAACAGAATCCAGAGAAAAAATCCAATGTTCAAATACACAGGTTCCTGTGGAGCTTACCCACAGGGCATTCCTTATATCCCCTTCATACCCTCGTATTTTCCAACTATGGGGGAAACGGTGTCTGTGGCGATTGAAAGCAGCTACAAATGGCACCATCTCTATCTATATATTGGATCTTGTCGGCAAACCTGACTTAGTTGTTCATAGTTACCCATCCTCGAGTGTGGCTGGCAGGAAAAAACTAACTAGTAAAGCCTTAAGCCTTAATATTACAAGTGATCAGACACTGGATTTGTCTTTCTCACCAAATTCCAAAGTTTGGATGGCAATTGAATGTAAGTATCAAAATAAATTGGTTTTATTGCATTTCTTTGAGGTTACCAGTTTTTAAATTGGGTTTTTATTCATCCATCATTTGATTTATTAGATTTTAAATAAAATAAAAATTTTCAATAATTGAATCATTCAATAATGAATGTAAGTATCGAAATAAATTGATATTATTACATTTCTTTGACATCACTAGTTTTAAAATTAGGTTTTTATTCATCCATCATAATTTGTTTTATTAGATTTTATACAAAATTAAATATTTTTCTCTGTATTTATGTATTGCTTTGTCATTACTTATAATAATATAATTTGATTAGCAATAATTAGAGGCGTTTGGAATCTCTCTTATAATAATGACCCATATATATCTATTTATTTGTGTCATGCTCTGAAGATTAAAAGCGAAAATGTATGGAACCCATCAGATTGCCTTCATTATTTTTATCTTAAAACTCTGATGCCCTACTAACTAAACTATGAGGGCTGTACATATATAAGAGAAATTTTTGTCATAATCTAAGAAATATAATCTATTTAAAATTATTAAATACGAAATTCATGAGTTGGCAAGTTTGGAACTATTTCATAGGGTATGCGCCCTTAAGATAATAGTTGATGTGTATTTGTTTATTTGTATATTTTTTAAATTTTTATATATCATGTCACACACTAAAGACATTGGATTTATTTTTATTTTTAGGTCATTCAAATGTTATTATTTGTATTTATTATGCTTATTTCATTCTTTAATACACATTGACTGTTTTTTTTATTATTCTACTATCATTTTTTACAGCACGGGCATGCTTGTTACTTATAATGATATAATGTTATTAGCATTAATTAGAGGTGGGGTGTTTGGAATGTTTGCGTAAGTCTGAATTGGAGCCAGGTTTTAGCCATTTCTGAAGGAGTTGGCTGGTGGTAATTCATAGGTAAATTGAAGTAGATAAATCAAAATATGATAAAAAAGCAAAAAAGAATATTCTACACTGAGCCTTTTCACACTTCTCTTAAGAGGAAGAGGACGATAGTTATTAATTCTATTTACTTTCTTTTTGTCTTGATATTTTTGTTAAAAATTGTAATTTTTCATTCAAATTACAACTAAGTGTTGAGAATATAATTCTAATTTGAGAAAAATGGGTTTGCATGCAAAATATCTTTAAAGGAAATGTGTATCAATAATTACTTGGATTTGGGATGAAAATCTGTTTGTCGGAAGAAAATTCAACACACATGTGAAGTATTTCCTATCTTTTTCTAATGTTCAGTCATTTTATTTGGTTCCAGTATTCAGCCTGAACTGAATTTTGATAGAAACCAGTTCATAGATGTTTATAATTGATTTTACCTAGAAGTCTCAATGGCTTTATGATAAAGACTTTGACTTTGGAATCATGATTTAGAAGTTTAAGTCCAAGTATGTTCATTTTTTTAAAACTAATACTTTTGAGTAAAGTATAAATAAACTTATTTCTCTTCACTCATATGTTAAGCAGTACAAATACTTTTATTACTTTTTTTTTAGTAAAACAATTTCAGCATTAAATCATTGTAAAATTTGTTAAACAAAGAAAGTCAATTTTGTGCTTTTTTGTCTTACCTATATTATACTATTATATTTATTTAGGTAAAAAAAAAGGTAAGTAACCATTGGGATTTTAAAAAACCTATTTTTATAAAGATATCTTACATTTTTTTACTTAAAAAAAAAAGTTAAACTTTAAACCAAATATAAAATGTACTGCATGCCCTAGAGCAGGTTACAATCTTGTTTGCATTATACAAGGAATTTTAATTTTCTCTAAATCTTGTGACACTATTTCTCTTTCTTTACTTTTCAGTGGGTGAAATTAGTAATAAAAACGTCACACTGAGAGACCATTATTTTTGCCGTCCAATTAAAGATAACAGTCAAAACTTTCGGACAATATGTGGAAGTTGTTCTTCAAATTTAGCTGGTAAGAATTTCAAATTATATCTTTAAGAAAAAAATATTTACACTCTTCAAATAACTGAAACAACTGCTTTCAGTTTTATTGTATTTAAAAAATATATTTTCAGCAAGATTTTCATTGCATCATTATTTATCTGTTAGGAAGGTTGACTTTGAAATTATATTTCAGAAGTTAAATCCTGTTAAGTTTTGACCAATACTTTTTTAAGGGTATGAGTCCATCATTCAACCATAGATGTGAGAACCTGATAATAACAACACAATCTTTAATAGAACTATCGTCGATTGCAGTCAATATTGTTACAGTAAATAAAATGCTGAATTGTAAATAGTCAGATTTTGGAATAAAGCTGGCCAAAATTTCAGCATCCAATTGGTGGGCTAAGATTAGAATAGCAAATTAATGTAACCAAATTTTGCTTGGGAAAAGTTACAGAAAAATATCTTATGATTTTGGGATAAACCATTAAAAGTGATTTCTTTTTTTTTGGTAATAACACAGCCTACTAGTTAAGGTGATACATCAAAAGATTCAATTTTGAAAGGAACTGGTTCTGACTGAAAATAAAATACCAATGTGTATAATTTAGGAAATTCCATTGATTATAAATGAACTACTGCAACTTTGTTGTTTCTCAATTAATCTGTGTAAAATCCAAAATCAAAATTTGTTAGTAAGGATCGATTTAGTTTAGGAGCTCAAATCACAAATCTCAATAGAGTATATTTTGGTGGAGGTCTGTGCTCTCTGAGAACTCCTGTTATCAATAATATCTTTAATATTGTTGTCTATATTTTTCAGGTATGCGAATTGCCCTAATTATTATGAGTTGTATTATTCTCATTTTGATTGGATGTTTGTGCATCATTGTTCACTGGTAAGTTCAATGAAAGAATTGGAATTAACCTCTTAGCCAGCAATGACAATTTAACTCCTATTATATTTTGAAACGAAGAATGAGATATTTCATCAAAAATGAATATTCCAAATAGTATCAAAAGATGAGTTCTTTTGCCTTTTCTTAATCGGAATTAATAATATTATACAATAAACATATAAAAAATTTGGCTAGAAACAAAGCAAATGAATAAAAAAAACCTGCTGGTTAAGGGGGTAAATTTTTCAAATAGCACCAAAAAACAAGTTCTCTTGCCCTTTCTAACCAACAATAATGATTTAACTCACCTTGGATGAATTGGAATTAACCTCTTAACCAGCAATGACAATCTAACTTATATTTTGAAACCAAGAATGAGACTGTAAAATAACTCTTGTCATGGACGTATGCCTGTAGCAGAGATGAGTAATTGAATTTCTCCATGCAGAAAAAATTGAACTGATTAACATTTACTGGTTAAACGTTTACAAAACTAATGCAGTTGATGTCAGCACATTTAGGAAATGGGTTTGTTGATTTAAGACTGGTAACAGAGATGTGAGTAACAAGGCACACTCCAGATGTGAAAAAAGGCCACCTTTTTATTTTTACTGTCAAATGTGCATTGAGAATGAAAGATTAAACTTTCAGGTCATGAATGTATAAGTTCAGTCATCATAGCAATAATTTGCAATCTGTTCCGATTCATTTAGGTGGAATAAATAAAATAGGCAGCATTACTCTTGGAGTGACCCTCTTATATATAAATATGTCTCAGGTCCATGATCAAATGAAAAAATTTTCAGTAACATCATCTTAAATGTGTAATTTGAAAGAGATACTGGGGTCTAATTGAAGATGAAGAAGTCAAAAAGAAGAAGACACCCTAGCGCTCCCTAAATCTAATAATAATGGTAAAAGTATGCTCACAAAAAAATTAAATCTCTCCAAAGAATTGTCATTATGCACATTCAAAGAAAGAAAATGTGCTCTAAAAGCTCAAATAACTGATATAAAAAGAATAGCAAAATTGTACTACTCGTAAACATAGTTAATGTCTATGCATCAATCTATTTTTAATGAAATTTACATAAACTAAATTTAGCAATATGTAAATATATATTTTTATTCAGAAGGCTATACTAATAGTTCCACTTGAAAAAGAGGAAAAAAATAAACTTTATTTTTCTCTTTTTTTTCTTTTCTTCTTTAAAAATCCTGTTTGACTGGATTGAATGATTTCTTATTGTAATTAGTATAACAGAAATGGTCATAAAAAGGAAATAAAATAACACAAAATTAATGTAGGAACCTTTTCTTTTTCATCAAATCTATCTCTCTCTATTTTTTTTTTCTACTAGCAATATTACCCAGCCTTTAACCCCTTAGCAGCTACTTTTCTGACCGAAAAACAAATTAAATTTGTTGCACATGTCCGAATACCCCATATATCAAATTTCAAGTCTCTCAATCAAAAATTGGCAAAGTAGTGATGATGAAGTCGAATCCCAACTCAAACTTTCAGTTAGCCTAAAAAATGAGGGAAATATCAAAAGTGCTTGCTTTATGCCATAAATAATGCATAAGCATTTATGAAGCCAAACTTCATGTAAATTTTCAATTAAAATTTTGCAACATTATTTTATTTTACTTCTTTTTAGCTACTGCAAAAGATACAAGTCGTTTGATTCACACTTAAGAGCCGTCGAAGCGCCCAGACACCGCCAGATGTCTGCTGTAACTCCCTACCATACAACAGTTGTTCAGCCTTTAATGACAAGACAATCCAATGGAAAGCCTGAAACAGAAAAGTAAATTTCTTTTCATTACTTTTATTATTATTATTATTATTATAGTTCAGGAAATTTTCTTTATAACTGAGCTGTTTCTGAAATTATTGATGATTATTAGTTGCAATTTTATAATTATTATATCATGAGATCTCAGATTGATTACTAAGCGCTTGCACACCTAGTAACCAGTGGTCTTCACTGAAGTTAGAGTGACAACAAATCTTGTGAGCTCCAACAGGCTCTATTATTATATGTTGAGTGTTCTTGGCATTAAATGACCAAAAAAGGTTGATATGCCTCTAAACAAAAAAAAAAACAATAAATATACAAATTATCAAGCCTCATCTCATGGACTTCCAAAAACAGTAAAAACTTTTGTTTACTTTTTTGTTCCTTGAATTATTTGTTTAAAAATCTATATACTGTTGGGAAAGTTATGAATCCCCATATTCCTTCCAGCTATGGGTCAAATAGTGTAATTTGTGTCATTGAAAAAACTATGTGTGTACAAAAACTAACGTTTACCAAAAA
>JAYKTE010217924.1:0-12216 GCA_036873565.1 Xipholeptos notoides | reverse complement strand
TACTCATTACATATTATACATTATATCTATCTATCTATCTATCTTTATATATGTATGTATGTGTGTGTTTGTGTGTGTGTGTGTGTGTGTGTGTGTGTGTGTATATGTATACGGTGTGTTCACGTTTGATGCGTTTCCAAAGCCGTGTGTTTCTTCTGAGAGAAAGTAATTTAGGTATCAGGGTTGCCTTTATGGAGTACTTACCCTGTTATCTTCTCTCAAGTTAAACGGACTTCTACTCTCATCTTTAGTATTCCCAACACTTCAAGGTTTATCAGCGCCTTGAATTTTATGTATTAGGGTCTTTGATGGACACATGGGTCTAATTAGACTATTCCGATTCATTCGCATTCTAGCGGGAGGGTTGGTCTTCTCAAAAGAGTGGCAGTTACCATCTTTACTCAAGTTAATACGGACGTCTACTCTCATCTTCATATTTCTCAGCGTTTAAATGTTTTCCTTGTTATCTCCTCGTATTTTAGGTATCAGGTCTCCTTAGTGGAATAAATATTATGTTATCGTTACTAAAGATATTCAGACTTCTACACTCATATTAACATTTTTGCTTTATAAAATTGAAGAAGCCCAGTGTCTAAGTTGACCGAAACATGGTGAAAATATCAACTATAAGGTTAATAAAAACGGACCGCAAAAAATAAATACACAGATATCAATTTTATTGGACTATCAAAGGGATACAAGAATAACAAAAAAAGTATTAGGATGAGTTCAGAAGTTTGTACATTTTCATGTCATTTAATGCCGAAAACAATCATTTTTTGAGAAACATTCTTTTTGTCCGCTCGTAGTTTTTTGAATGGCACAATATATACTATCTAACCCATAGGTGGAGCGAATGTAGAGATTCATACCTTTCCCAACAGTATTAATCGAAATATGAACACAAACAGAACGATTAGAATTCGAACTCGCGTATTTAGATTCCAAAGTTCGAATGTCCACCTACTGTCCCAAGTGGACTTCCCACCCAAAAAAAAAACATCAGAGAGAGAGTTCAGGAGTCTGTGCATAGTTTTCACATAGTCTGCGATTTACTTTAAATTAGACATTCTTTTATCAACCGAATATATTATAACTTTATGGGTTGGTCCTAGAGTAACTGCCCAAAGGTTATAAGAGAGTCTTTTAAAAGTGAAGGAATACCTTTTATTAGATATAACTGGGTACTGGTTGGGAAGGTGGAAAACATCATCTTGATGCTAAAGCAGTTCGAATAACACGCAACAAAGATGAACTATATATAAACCTAACTAATTTTATTTACATAATTACAAATTTACAAAAAGGTTACAAGAATTACTTTATGTTTCCTATTTAATAATCAAATTATTCTAAGCTAAGCTCTTAGCTAGCTTAATGCGCTGATTGGGGGTGCCCATCCCTTAGCGGAGACACTAATTTTGGGTCTTTACTTGATCACAATCAGTTTTGAAAGAGATCGAGAGAGAGAGAGAGACCCGAAAAGTGTTTATGTATAATTATGAAATATGTATTCCTACGCTAGTCAGTTATGACTGACGTTCAACAACTCAGCAAGGGGTCGCATTACTCCGCTGGGTGGCACATTAGCAAATAATGCAACAATATTATCCTGAGAAATTGGGATTGATTGTCCAAACAAAAGAGAATTAGATGTTATATTCTGACTGGTCAACCACACCCAGTTTAGGATTATATTTTATGGGCGTGAAGAAAACCATCTTTAAAGTTGATGACCAATGAGAATGTAATTAGAAAAAGGGGGGTTAACAAAATCAATTTTACACGTTCGATTGAATAGGATGTGATAGTAAGGTAAAGTAAAAATAAAAATATTCTTCTTGATTTGACCTTTATAGTCGTTCCAAACACAGGAAGCCATGGTAAATACATCAAATAATTTAAAACAAAACAAGTTAAGACTGCTTTCAGATTCAGTATTTTTCTTACTCGATGACCTTTAATAATCGTGAAATTATTTCAGGTTAAATCTGGGGAAAATAATGATTTTATATGAAAGTTCTACGAAGTGCCTTTAACCCGTTTCCAGACTTCTTTTCAACAGGCATATAGACTCTTGAAAATACAGTATGTTATTGCTATGAATCTTATGCGATGACTGACCAATTTTTGTGATTTTAGTTTCAAATTAACAGCTAAAGCAGGAATTGGAATACATCCTAGTAAAGCCTGATTGTAACAGCTGATGAATTTCAAAAATGCAATCTGGATGAGAAGACACTTAAAAGAACGATATGCAATAAAATTCTGTTTTAAACATATAAAACTTCCATGGAAACGTTTGAACGTTTACGAAGCCGATGCATTTGATGTCAGCACAGTTGACTTTGTCGATGGGTTCATCGATTTCAGAGTGGCGACAGAGATGTGAGTGACAGAAACGTCCAAAGGAAAGTAAAGATAGCTGCCCGAACGACGGGGCAAGACGGGATTGCATTACTGTGCAACCCACCAAAGCCTACGGCAACATTCGGAGGAAAGTAAAGACAACAGCCAGGCCACAAGGCGAGGCAAGACCACATGGCTATGCAAGACGCGAAGCTTACAGTACCGTTCAGAGGAAGTGGAGACAAACACTCTTGGGTCGAGGCAAGACGAGACCACATGGCTCTGCAAGACGCTAAAGTCTTCAGTAACACGAAAGCCTCCAGTAACATTCGGGGGTAAGTGAAGATAACAGTTTACTGACGGGGTTAAATAGGACCACATGGCTATGCAACACGCAAGAGCCCACTGAAACGTTCGAAGGAAAGTGGAGATAGCTGACCGAACGAGAGGTTAAGACAGGAACGCATGGATATGTAACACGCCGAAGCCTACGGTAAGGCTCGGAAGAAATCGAAGACAACCGTCCAGCGACGGGGTGAGACAAAATCCCACGAATATGCAACACGGTAAAGCTGTGTCGGTAAGCGTTAATTAAATCAATGATTTTCAAAGAAGATAAAACAAACATAAAAAATTAGGTAGAAAAAGTATTGTTTTTTACACGACGAAATCAACTGTCTTTACTTGTGTAAAAGTACGTCGTCTCTAGGTCAGCTTGTAGTTGTGGTGGATTGTTTAGGAATTGCTGACAGCTTCTTGTCAATTAAAATTTTAGGCGCGTTTTTGGAACACTTCCTTTGGTTTACAGGCAAAAAGACTCCAACTGGTTCATAACCTACTTTCTTTTTATAATCTTGTTTTAGAACTTTCGAGAATTCTGACAACATCATAATCATCTGACAATCATTCATGAATTGTGTCGAAGTTTCTCGATCCAAATTGTCAGCTGATTTTCAGATTACCTTGATAAATGCTATTGTTGAGTCATCCATAAGGTTTGATATACGTATGCTTTTAAATCCAGCATTACCGTTGCCGGACAAAAAGTTTGTGAAACTTTTCATTTTTAGTAGGTTTTCCTTACCCTTACTGAATTTGTTATTCAATACCTACCGGAAAACCTACTTTTCGCGCTATCAGGTTACAAAACCGACGGTAACGTTCGAAGGAAAATAAAGATAGCCTCCCAACGATGGTCAAAACCGGGACTGTATATCTATGCAACACAAGAAATTAATATTGACGCCATTATTCAAAAGTAATACGGCATTTTGTTAATTAATTAGAAGTAAAGAAATATTAAAAGAAAATCTTTTTTTAGCGCTTTGTTCATTTTTCCTTTTTACCTTTTTTTTCTATTTTCTTTTAAACCTCTTTGTTTCAAAATAAGGGAATCGTTTCTTCTTCTAATGCCAATTTCTTTTTGCTGTATTTGATATTTGGTCATGATTCGATTGCCAAGAGTTATCTACCCTTTGGGTTCCTTAACCTGCTTTTTCTTTTCAATGCATTTCATTAGATTTCTCCTCTATTCTCTCATCGACTCACGATCAACACAAAGAAAGGATTTCCGCTTTGCTTTTGAAGAAATCGTTTTAAAAGAACTTCCTTGAGAATAAATAACACCGGATACAAGCTTGTTTGATGTTTAGCATCAAAGTCAATTATATACATATATATATATATACATATATACATATATAATATATAGTAATATATGATATATATATACATATATATATATCTTATATATATATATATATATGCATATGTATATATATATATATCATATATTACTATATATTATATATATATATATGTATAAAGAGAGTGAGTGAATGTATCTATAGATAACCTTTATGTTTATCTATCTATCTACTTTTATATATATAAATTCAGAGATAGAAAGATTATAAATCTAAACTTATATATTTGTGTGTCTCTGTACGTTCGCCCCTGTCTTTGTGTGCATTGGTGTGTGTGTGTGGATTCATTCCCTATTGATTCCAACACAGATGTATCGATAATCTTGAAAATTTACACAGTTGGACTTTAATTTTCCAGAGGATTGACACATTTGTTTTTGAGTCAATAGGCAATGAATCCACAGTTTTCAGATATTTGTTGTTCCGGAATGACCCCGATAAGTAACGAAAATCGATAATAAAAAAGAATGGTCTAAATTTTACACTCTCTTACAGTTTACTATTGAAAGAATTGTTAAAAAGTTTCATGATGAGAGAACCCCAAAATACCTTGCCAATTTTTGGAATATAGACTTAAAATTTGGGATATGAGGTAATCGGACATGTGGGAAAAAATTGAATTTGTTTTCAGTTCGAGAAATAGGCCATAGACCTATTTTTATTTCTAAATATAACCACTCAGTTATAGCAGTGGATTTGCTTCATTTGTGGATTGTGATATTATTTTGATTGTACGATAGATTATGAAATTTTTCCTTTTATTTGTTATATGCATTTGCAATTTTAAAAAAAATTGTACTAAAATAGGGTGCAGTGTTTATCAAATGCAATTGTACTTCATTCCTTTTTTCTTTATGCATCTACAAAATTTATTTCTCAAAATCAATAACATGCCACTCAGCTTTGGCACTACATATCTGTTCAGCTCTTCATGATGACAGTACATACCTGTTTGACGACCCCTATTCTAAGGGGTCAACGCAAATCCGAGCAAGGCTAAGTAATATCGCCAGTTTATATATACACAACATTTTGCTCTGGTTAAAAAACCGACTACCCACACCTGGAATCATAATACAGGAGTTCGAATCCCAGTTGTTCCATTTGCGCTCATAATTGGACCGATACCCTTGGGAAAGGCATGAATCCCTGCATACCCTCCAATTATGGGTTAAATAGTGAAAAATGTATTATTATAAAATGAACCTACGTGTGGACAGAAGAACGAAAGTTTCTTAAAAATGACCTAAAAAACTAAACAAAAAAACAAACAAACACATTTTCTAAAAAGGAGCACACTAACTTTCTGAACCTCCAGTAGTAGAAAAACACAGAAGCTAAGATAATTGATAGTGTTAAATAATGAACTGATATTTGGTGGAGTAGAGAGGAGAGACAACTAAGGGCAAATATATATTTGCTTAGGGTTTGAAGTTACAACTCCAAGTAGACATAGACTTAGTTAATCTCCCAAGTCACGACATGGGAGAGCAAAGTGAATATATCTCCTTGACAATTATAGCGTGAGAAAGAGAATTCCTGCTAAAATTTAGATTTTCCACTCTCCCAAACAGAAGACATCAAAGATTATAGACATAAAAATATTTCATGTGCAACAAGGGCTCCCCAATGACCCTCCGTCTAACCCCAAATAATAGTTGTTATCTAAAGACCTATGTTGAAATGTATATACCTACGAGGATAATTCCAAAAGTCATGCCACCTATTTCTAAAGTTATTTTTTCAAAGATGTTTGCTTGTTCTAAAAGTATTAATTGGACTATTTTCCTCATCCCTATTATTTTCTCTCTCACTTCAAAATCCTTGAAATGAGGTATGTGGAATTCTAAAAGTATTAATAAAACTATTTTCCCATCCATATAATTTTCTTTTTCCCTTCGAAATCCTTGAGGTGAGGTATGATGAATTCTAAATGAATCAATCACAAAAAACATCATCTCATACAGTAATTAGAGAGAAACGATTTACCGCCCTTTATTGAAGTTCTCAATCTTCCAAAAAGACAACAATAATCCACTCTAAAGGCAGAAACTATGATTTTTCTAAATTAAAATCTTTGGGGAAAAAAGAGATGCTTCACAGGAGTTCTATTTCTTTTAATAATATCTACAGCAGTTCAAGTTTTTTTTTTTAATCCACAGTCTGATTTGATACATATTTCACTGATTTTTCTATTGAAGGACATTCTAATTCTCATTCTAATTGTTTGCTAATCAGTTCTTTCTGAAGTGTGTTTTAAAAATTTTCTACTACCGTGGAATTTCGACGGGTTCTGCTAGTTATTATTATCATTATTGTTATTGTTACCAAATTGTCTTCCTAGCCAAATGATATCTTTTATAATTTGATGGCGTCTGGGTCATTACTTTTTTTCTACTTCCTAATTTCGGCCTTCTTTCTATCTTCTCAAATATTAATTTTTACTTTTTCCATTTTATGATTGATGCCATCACATTGACCTCTAAATAAGAAAAACTTGATCTATTTTTGAATAATCTATTTGGCTTTCTGAGATTATCTCACAAAATAGAAAAATCTAGAATTCAATTGATTAAAATTATCTACATTTTTCGATTCCATGGGAGGGAAGTCGATTCGGCCGAGTGGATTGGAGTTCGGAATCGTAGGAAACGAGGTTTAAACCCAGTCGTTTTGTTTGCTTTCATATTTGGACTAATTCTCTTGGGAAAGGCATGAACCCCTACATATGGATTAAGTTGTATATATTGTGTTATTCAGAAAACTAACTGTGGACAAAAACTAACCTTTACCAAAATAATTGATCCTGGCATTTAATGGCATAAATATGGTTGATATGCCGTAAAACTCAAACAAATGATTCCATAAGAAATAGCAAGTACCTGTTATCTACTGAGCCGTGGTTTTGTTTGTTTTGTTTTGCAGCAAATCAACCATTTTTGGTTATCTATTGATGATTAAACTTTTAATTTGGGGGAAGGTCATTATTTTGATATATATTTTTTGGAGGGGAGGATTAAAGTGTTTTAGAAGCAGGAGCAGACTGAGTCATTGGCCAATCAGACTATGACCGAAGGCCCTGCATTGCACTTGACTGACTTCTAATAAAACTATCAAGGATCTCCTTGTTATATACTCTATAATTCCATATGGTCTTGATTGAGTGGAAAGTATAAACCGGAAGGGAGTTTTTGTTTGTGTAGATACATATATGACGTTGGAAGTATCAACCTTACAAGCGCCAACGCCTCCTAAAATGGGTAATGTATACCACTGTATTCCTAAAAGCCTCCTTTATCACGTGGAAGAAAATACATGGTAAAATTGAGACTGTAACACGGGTGAAAATCGACGAATGTACAGACTTGGGAGTATAATCTTACAAACACCACAACACTATCGCCGATCATTTCCCTTAAGCTACCCGGCAAGTGACTCGTGGCCAATGAGAGTAACCTTTTTTTCTCGCTTTTTTTTATTTTTGGTGCTTGTCGTGTTGTTACCCTGAGCGCCTCATATGAATATATAGGGACTGCAAATCAAAATTAAACTTTGTCCAGTAATCCAATCCTCCGAAAGAAGCCCAGAACTCTGTGTTAGCATTTCCAAGTATATCCTTTAGGTTCTCACTTTGTAGTATTATTGGCGGATTGTTATGTGTCTGTATGTACACATATCAGGTTGGTAGGGGTGCACGCCGGACTGTCAAACGGTTTGTTTCGGAGGATGACGTAGCCGGTTATATAAAGTGACGTAACGTGGGTAATAAGGTGAGAAGTCGACAAGAAGTCAATAAAAATGATTATCCTCATATGTCCGTCTCTGTGATATTAAACAATCTCTGACCTCCAGCCCAATAGAACAGCAACATAGATTTGACGACCACATCGAGAAAGAAAGAGACAGTGGTAAAGAAAAAGAACGCAATAATGTGAAATTTCTTCGGGGCCGACCAAAGACTTCTCTAACCACATCGACGATAGCCCCCCGAATGAACAACCCGCCGGACATCCTTGTGTGATGAACGACTACCTGGACATCCTTGTGCGATGAACGACCGACCGGACATTCTTGTGCGATGAAAGACCCGCCAGACATCCTTGTGCGATGAACGACCTGCCAGACAACCCTGTGTGATACACACTTAGTCTAACGGTCCCTCCACTGCTGGAAACACCTCTCGAAGTCTTCTTTTGTAATAGTGTCTACCTCCGCCGTCATGTTCCGTATTATCTCTTCTCTACTTTCAAAACGGGATCCTTTCAATGGCGTCTTTAATTTTGGAATTTTACGAATTGTTTCCCATAGAGATTCCTCAAACTTTCGACAAAATTTCACGTAGTAACATTGCTTAACTCGTTCAGTCATTTTGAGAGAATCGGTAATCCGACGAACGGGTGTAGCACCTCACTCAGTGACTGACGCGCTGGAGGTGCACACAAAACTTTACGCATGCGCATTAAGGTGTCTTCCTTTACTGTCTAGAGTGGCGCCACGCTATCATCTCTATTTTGCATGGAAAAAAATAATGGTCGGATACTTTTTAGACAGGGTGGTATTTGATTCTAGGATGAGATTTAAGTTTTCTGCCTTACAGTGCAAAGTAAATACTTTATCGCAGAACTTTTATATAATTGCTCGAATGTAAACATGCTGTGGTGGAAGGGCAATTGATTGGAGGATGCATTTGGCGAGCCAGGATTAAGCCTGGTTGGTTTTGTAGTGTCTGCTTTTAGTGGTTAAAAGGGAATAAATCAATTGTTATAAGATGTCACGCGCAAAAGGTTTGGCGGTCAGTTGCTACAACAGCCATGGACAATGGTCATTTATTGGCTGTTTTCCTCTCAGATGTGTTGGGAGGAAAGTGAAAGAGTGTGTGTAAACAAGGCCGAGGATGAGTATCGAGAGATGCAGAAAGGTAGGCAGGGTGGGTGATAGACTCAATGACCAGGGCTGTTTAAATAAACTGGCCAGAACAAATGGTTGCTCTTCGTCTATAGGGGCGTAGATGGGGAGACAGAATAACAAAGAGAAAGACAAAAAGGGAGGAGAAGGAAGAGTAGAAGGAAGAGGAGGGGATGGGGAGGAGGATGAATATATGAAAAGGAAGAATAGAAAGATAAAGAAAAGGAAAAAAAGATGAGCAGATATTAATAATAATAATAATAATAATAATAATAATAATAATAATAATAATAATAATAATAATAATAATATTTATATGTATATATGGATTGAAAGAGAAGCAGTAGAACCTGTGACACAGGTTGCAATATATCAAGGCATCCTGGAGGGCCAGAGGAGACTTATTGTCACTCTGCCTTCGGGAATACCCAACTGGTGTTGGCAGTAATGCTGCTGACGCCGGGTGTGAGAGGCGGATGCAAATGGGTGTTATTTGTGCCGTACAGTCATTGACTGGAGTGGCGCGGAGCCTCCTGGAAATCAGAGGAAACTTGTTGTCACTCTGACCCAGTGGAACCCACTGGTTGCCGGGTGCGCAAGTGCCTGGTGATTGGTGTCAGATCTCAATAACACTAATGATAATAATAATAATAGAAAAAAAATGGTACCACTAATAAAGGGCAAAAACTGAAGGACCATAAAGTCTTTAATTGAAATGGAGTAGAGCCTCCAGGAAATATATGAAAAGACTTGTTGCCACTCTGATTCCACCGAAAGAGAATGGATGCTAGGCCTAAAATCCCAGTCTTCATACTGTTAGTGATGATATACAAGTCCTAATATTATATGAAAAATTATGCCAGTCCTGATATTGTATGACATAATAATCCAGTCTTAATATCGTATAGCCGAATATAAAATGCTTAGGTTAAAATGTTACAATGAACGAAATGAATTTTTGTGGGGAATTTAAATTCTCTGATAGACTTTGATGATTTTATTATTACCTTCTAAATATAGAACAGTAAATCAAATTAATAATGCTATATCGATTATGCATAACTTTACAAAAAATCATTAAAGAATAATTTTCCAATCACTCTTAAAGCTTCAAAAATAAAATAGATTTAATTCTTGCAAACCTTCATCAATAAATGTTTATCTAAGCTAATAGTTATTTACATGTCATTTGTTTATTTTTACGACAAAAACCTTGATAAAATGTTCAATTCTGTGTGAATTTTGTTGTTGTTTTTGCTTTTTTGTTTTCGTTTTTGTTATTTTAATATTGAATGACATTATATACCACTTTTCATATTGTACAACAAAATAATCTAATCTTAAAATTGTATAAACAAATGAATAATTATTATATTTTATTGCATATTGCACTAATCTTAATGATGTGTGACTTCATATGCTTGTCTTTATATTGTATAACATAATATACCAATCCTAATATTAGATGGTATTTTAATAGACCTAATATTGTATGACATAATATTTTACTCCATATATTATATGGAATAACAGTCCTAATCTTTTATGGCATAATAGACTAGTCTTCATACTGTATAAGTTATACCAGTCGTTATATTGTATGGCCTAATATACTATTTTGATATTTAGAAAATAATGTACTGATTCCCATATTGTGTGAGATAATTTACTATATTTAATATTGTATGACATTATATATGATTTCAATTATGGCATAATACAATATACCAGTCCTAATATTGTATGACATCATATACCAGATTCGATATTGTATCATATCATATTTTATTACATAAAATAGAAGTCTTGATATTGTATTACATAATATATTAGTCCTGAAATTTTATGACGTAATATACTAAACCTAATATTGTATAGCTTAGTATACCAGATTCAACATTGTATGAGATAATCTATTATTATATGCAGTAGCAGTCTTCATATTGTAGGACATTGTATGTCAGTTCTAATAATGTATTACGTAATACACCGGTCATAATGTTGTATGCCATAATATATCAGTCCTCATCCTGTATGACATAATATGGCATTCCTAGCAATGTATTCCATAATATACCAGCCATAATACTGTATTATATATAAAAATATTATTACAGTATAGTCTAATACAAATTATTTTCAAGTGAAAATCTATTCAATAATATTATTAATATTATTTATATTTGGTTTTCTATTGATTCTTTATGTTACTAATGTTTTATGGATTGAAAGTTGTTTTCGTTGTTGTTTTGTGAGTCAAGTACGCTTAAAAAACATTCTTCTGCTTTAAAATCTTAAATGCCAATTTGCTTTTGAAATAAGAAGCGTTTGATTAAAAAAAGAAGAATTTTAGTCGTGAAGGTAGAACAAATTTGGAAAGAGACTTTCAAAGACTGCATTTTATTTCCATTGGAATTCTTCCATTTTGAATGGAACTACTCTTTGTGGATTTGGAATTATTCTATTTTGGGTCATGATATTCCTTCTCCAAATAAAATGATTCAAAATAATTCATTATTTTTATACTCCAAGTGAAAAGAATTGTTCAAAGTTTCAAGTTTTTTTAAATAACACCAACGGAGTACGAATAGAATTAATTTAATTGACATTTAGAAACATTGTCCTATTCAGTTGATTATCTAGAATAAACATTCACTCTTTTGTTCTATGAAAAGACAAGACACCAACAAATGATACGTCTTCTTTTTGTTGGATACGGCGCTCTTTTCTACAAACTTAAACCATTCAATTCACTTAGAAAATATTCAATCGTAAATTTGTCCATCCACCGCGACTGTATTGATCCCGGCAGCCATGTTGAACGGGTTTTTAACCAGTTCAACAAATCAAGCTCCGGTTCGTAAACAACAGCAATAACAATTATAACACTCAGACACACATACGGGAATGGAGATGTAGAGATGGATAGATAGAGAGAGATATAGGAGAGAGATAGAAAGAGAGGGGAGAGGAGACAAGAAAAGAGATAGATGCATAGAAATATATAGATAGATATATGGTAAATAGATAGATAGTTAGAGAAAAGATAGATACAGAGCGAGAGAGAAAGATAAATAGGTAAGGAAAGAGAGGTATACAAATAGATAGATCGAAAGATAGATTTGATAGAGAGAATATCTAAATAGAGGTATAGAAAAAGAGATAGAAATAGGGCGATGGAAAAAGGAAATAATAGAGAGAGAGAGAGAGAGAAAGAGAGAGAGAAAGAGAAAGAGAAAGAGAAAGAGAAAATAAT
>JAYKTE010217813.1:1274-12216 GCA_036873565.1 Xipholeptos notoides | reverse complement strand
AAAAAAACTATTAAAGACACAAGAAAAATAATTATATATCTAGAAAGCGAAAAGATTAAATTTTATTTAAATCAAAATTTTATCCAAATAACCCAAAAAATAAACAAGATATCGCAAGTTCAAGTTAGGGAAAATTTAAGGTTATTTACCATTTTTCGCACCCTAAACTAGGCCAGTTTGGGATACCTAATATATTATATATATATATATATAGAGAGAGAGAGAGAGAGAGAGACTACCTCTTCTTTACAGAAGAAGGCCAACTCTAAGACATGGCTGCACACAAATGAGTTTACATGTGGTTCTAAAGCCCTTCTACAGATTTCCATACTTTGTCTCATACCTGACATGTGAAACTCCCTGGTGCATAATTTGTGTGCCCGCTTCCCTTCTGTCTTTTTGTTTGAAATCTCCAATGGCAGGCTCTGGCTAATGAGTTTTACTCTTAACAAGCATATTCTGCCACGAATAGCATGAGTGTTCGTAGTTGAGGCCTATCGGGACCACTTGTTTGCATAAGGCATGTTTCTGTATAATAATTTATATATTATAGGTTTGGACCTATACAATATACAACACTTTGGACCTATACAATATACAACACTTTTTATACTTAATTTAAAAAAAATCATTCCATCATTAAATGCTGATCAGTACAAACTATACTCTTAGATTACAGAGTGCAAAATGGATCTTAAATATAAACTTGGGTCAAATAATTTTAAACAATTCCCTGACTGGATAATCTATGGATTTGGTGATTTAATGGTGAAAATCAGGATGAATAATTGTAATGGGTCAGGGATAATCGTATTGGGTCAGAAGAAAAATACTTATTGGCTGAAATCCTAATTTTCATATAGGAATTTTATTTATGTAGGATCTCTATTGAACATGACCAACATAATAGGAAATTGAGATAAAAACTTTGAATTTTATCAAAAAAATTTTTTTTTTTTTTAGAACAACAAAAAGTGCATCTCATTTGGATGGGTAAGTACTGAACTAATTTTACAAAATTGAAAAAGAAGTTGGATTTTAAATTCAAATTGATCTTGTATATGACTTATATAAGCTGGTATATGTATTATCAATGAATAATGGCTATTATGACATCTAGTTTGAATTTTATAGAAAATGTTTTCCATCTATTGGAATAAATGATATATTGTCGTAATAGCATTGTTAAAGAAATGTTATCTTGGAAAACTAAAGCTAATAAACATATCCAATCACACAAGACTGAGTATGCTTTCATTAAAATCAATTTTAAACTTGTGTGTGTATAAATTTTTTTCTTCTCTATAATTTATTACTTTAGGGTTCATGTTGTATTCGGTCATGTAATAAATGGTACTGAAGTTGTCAAAGAAATAGAGAACCAAGAGACCAATAATCTAAGCTGCCCCATTGAGCAAGTCCGAGTTGCTAATTGTGGAGAACTGGTTTTACAGATGAAAACAAAAGGTAAAAAGAAAAGAAAAAACAATTCCATTATCTTTGCCAGCTGATTCACTTTAAAAAATACAACTTTGAATAATCAATCAAAGCAATCATCCAGAATAATCAATCAGTCAACAAATAAATAAATCAATCAGTCAACCAACTAATCAATTATTCAATCAATCAAAGCAACCATCCAAAATAATTAATTAATCAATCAATCAATAAATCATTCAAAGCAACCATCCAAAATAATCAATTATTCAATCAATCAAAATAATCGATCGATCAACGAATAAATCAATCAACCAACCAGTAAATCAATTATTCAATCAATCTACGCAACCATCCAAAATAAGTAATCAATCAATCAACCAACAAAAGTTTAAGTGCCATTCAATATGATGTGTCAACTTTGATGCTATTTTTTTACCCATATAAATCATGAATTTCCTCACTGCATCTCCCCATAGTTCAATTACAGTTTTTTGGTTTTCCAAGTATTTGTTCAGGAAAATAGCTGATGGCATTAAATGACTGTAAAAGTTGATATGCTGTTAAACAGAATAATACAGCCTAACTGATTTTTCTTGTTTTCAGCTAAAAAAAGGAAACAAGTGTCAGAGAGTGAATCTGTATCGTCATCCTCTTCCTCCTCATCATCATCATCATCATCTGATTCCAGCCAATCTTCCTCAGAGAGCGAGGCGGAGAAGAAGAAGAAAAAGAAAAAAAAAAGGAAGAAATCTAAGAAAAAGAAAAAAGAAAAGAAAAAGAAGAAAGAGGAAAAGTAAGTCTTTCATTGTTTCTGGGCTTAATTGTTTGGAATGAAGAAAATAATGTTGGCCGTCAAGACAATTTTAATGAATCTTGTCTAAAGAGAGATTTACTAGCTCGACCCATGGGAATGAGGATAAAGTAAGTTAAAATAAAAAACAATACCATGCTGATTAACTGGATTCATGGAAATGACATGGGCGAGTAAGTTAAAATCAAAATAATGCAATTATTAGCTGGGCCCATGGAAATGACATAGAGTTATTTAAAATAACATCAAAATAATACACTCATGACTATTTGGATCCAGTGTCTTGGTTCTGTAAGAAGGCAGACAGCATCAAAGAAAATAAACAGAAACAGAAAACAACCACAAGACCTTTTTTTTAAATTTAACTAATTTATTTATTTATTTATTTTTTTTTTGCTCAACTCAACTACTGTAACTAAAAAAATACTTTTGTCACAAAATCCGTCTAATATAGTCTTCTTACTTCTTGCATAATGTTAACCTGGAGTCTGGGGACCCCTACAATAACAACCAAATGAAATGAGTTGGCTTTTAAATTTTTGTGAAAAATCTTATATAGTGTGTGTTGCTTACAATAATACAATTTTTATTGCCTGCTTGTGTTTTATGGCATATCAACACTTGGTGATTTTTGATTTCACAGTAAGATCTTAGTTGAATCTTCCTTAAAATTTTAACTCTTTTTGTCTATAAAAATAATTTATTATTCCTCACTCTTCTTTTCCTATGTCATCCTAGAGAGGCTGAAGAAAACACAACTAAAGAAACAGTTCCAATCTCCACGGTACGCCCAGAGGAAATCCCAGATGTTCCTGCTCTCAAATTTCTCTACAGAGGAAGTCCACAAGCTCCCCCTGCCCCACCTCAAACTACTGAGAAACAAAAGTAAGTTTTAGTATTTTTATCTGCAAACCACCCTCTATTCTTTTGGGGTTTTTCAAGATACCTCTTCCATCAATTTACAATAGGTGCACAGAAATCAATATTTAAAATATTTCAAATTAATAAGCTTAAAATCACAAGTTTTAAGAATTTTGCTCACACATTATTATATACCAATATTAAGATTTTGTTTATCATTACTTGTGAGACCCAAGTAAATGACATGGTTCATTGAGAATTAATTGACAGCATTTTGTTTGTAATTGGCTTTATGCCAAGAAGGTTTAAATAAAAACAATAGAATCATTAGACAGTATTATATGTTGCATAGCCACAGCTACCCATAAACAATATCTACATACAGCAACTGACACTCTGTTGCCAACGAAGATGGGGAACAAGACATGTACCCGATACTCTGGTATGAATAAGAGCCAACATTAGGAGGTTGATATGCTGGTTAGATCAATTAACCAACCAACCAACCAACATATGGTGGTATCCCAAAAGATTTCTGCCAGTTATTTTTTATTTCTAAAACTTGGCAAAACGTATTTTGGGATGCTTTTTATTATCTATCAAAATGTAATTTTTCTTTTTTTTTAATTGTGTAAGGATTTTTCTTCACTTTGGTATTGATCGTATGGTTTGATTTTTTTTTTTCTCTTTTTGAAATGAAAACAATCATTACCTTTCTTTTTACTTGGTGTTGATTTTTAAAAATAAGAAACACATTTTTTTTATTTAAGGAACCAATCTCCTCCCCTTCCAAATCCAATTTCACGTAGACGTACAGAAAGTAATTATGATAGTCGAACAAAATATTCCAATACAGGACGTAAGATTAAAGGCAGAGGAAGTTTTGTAAGTATTTTATCGTGTTATTATCATAAGAATTTTGAATGCTATTTGCTCTCTCTTGTTTAGTATGTTTATCTTGCTCTCCTTCTATGGGAGAGGCGAAGTCGACTTGGCACAGTGGATAGGCAGTCAGACTTCAGAATCATAGTATGTGAGTTTGAATTCCAGTTCCGTTTTCGTTCATATTCCGAATAATACTTTTGGAAGAGGTATGAATCCCCTCCAGTTATGGGTTAAATAGTACATATTGTGTTATTTAAAAAAAAAGTTTGTTCTCAGCATTAAATGACCTAAAAAGGGTTGATATGCCGTAAAACACAAACAAACTTGTGGGAGAGTGATTGCGTACCTTTCTTGCTCTCAATGAGGTTTGCACAGGGTTGAAAAGGCCTTTAATTTTGAGTTTTGTCTTGAAAAGGCCTTATTTCTATTATTACCTTGAAAATATGGAAAAAGTCCTGAAAACTTGTCGAAATATTAAAAATGAAATCAAAATAACATTCTTCTGAGATTGCATCGTATTATTATTTCCCAAGAGATATGTCCCTTTAATACGAAACTACTCTGTGTTATCCATATACTTTACAGATGCAGCCAAATTAAATTTTTTTTATTGTCAATTACTAAGTTTTTTGGTTTATTATATGATTGTTAATAGATCAAATTTTGTTTTTGAAACTTGAATTTTGTCTGTAGAAGGCCTTGAAAATGAACATGGGAAATCTGTATATACCCTGTCTAATGTATGTCTGTCTTGCTGTCCTTTACAATAGGGTGGGTGGGTAATAGGATTTTGGGTTGTTTTTTTTTTACCTTATGTGTAACCTGCTCCCCTTCTCATTGTAGGAGGTTGACTCATTGTATATCTATCTTGATTTTCCTCTCATTGGTAATAGACAGTATCCATTCAGCCAGATATCTTTCTTTCTATAGAAGTGTTTTAATATCATGTAAAAAATTTCTTTGCATGTCCTGGCTATGAATTTCATTGAAGTGGGGTGTCAGCTGACTGGTCCCAAACAAACCCTATGAAAACATTTAATGAAATATCAACTAATAGATCCGTGCAGATTGAATCTTTATAGTTGATAAAGAGTTAGGATTATGAACTGAAGGAGTAATTGGGAAATATTCAGCTTTCGCCATGAAAAGACTAAGTTCTCTTTGTAAAAGTCCAGTAATTTTCTTTTATCATTGAAGATTTCATAGAAATTCATCCTGTCATTATTAATTTGCTATTCTTTCTATTCTCGCTTGGCCATTATTCTAGACTTGATTCTTGTTTTCTTTGCGAAAGGCCAATATCTTTTGATCATCATTAAAGATAAAAAGTAATTCATAAAAGTTTATCTTTATCATTACTGCTGTGCTGCTAATTTTTCATTGAAGATAAAAAAACCTTAGTGAGAAATTCATCCCCATATTTCATAAGCAAAACTTTTCATGCAAACAATTTTTGAGTTATCAGTGGCTACTATTCTAGACCTTATAACTTAATAACTGTTACTCTTATTTTTTTTACTTTCTTTATACAATGGTCTGTTATGTATTTTTTTTTTACCAGCGGTTTAGAGACCGTAGCATTACCCCACCTCACTGGCGTCGTGAACTGGATAAAATTCGTCCCTTGGACAATGGCACGAAATCAACTGCTGCAAACAAAGATGGTCCCGGCAGTGCTCGTTGGCTAAAAGGAGACAAACTTGACCCGACTCGACAGAAATCCTCTATAAATCGTTCAAGTGAGGGCAGTCGTGGTCGTGACTATTCAGATCGAGGAGGCGGAGATTGGGAGCAAGCTCATAGTAGCAGTCGGAAAGATGACAAGGGGGAGAGTTTGAGGCGGAGTAGCAGTCGAGACCGCAGGGGATGGAAAGTTGATGGCAGTAAAGACAGGGGAAGCTGGGAGCGGAACAGCCGAGATCGGGACCGGGGTCGAGACCGGAGCAGCCGAGATCGTGAACGGGATCGTGGCAGCCGAGATTATGAACGGGACCGCGGCAACCGGGACCGCAGTAGCAGAGACCGGGAACGGGACCGCAGTAGCAGAGACCGGGAACGGGACCGCAGTAGCAGAGACCGGGAACGGGACCGCAGCAGCAGAGACCGGGAACTGAACCGCAGCAGCAGAGAACGGGACCGCAGCAGCAGAGACCGGGGCAGCTATGATAGAGATAAAGATCGTCTAAAGGACAGGGAACGAGATCAGGATCGACGGCACAGGCAGAGCAGTGATAGAGGCGATGCAAAATCTGGAGGTAGGGATCGTAGTAAAGAACATCGTTCTGATCAACAGGAGAATGATCGTGATCATGACTCTGTAAAACATGGCAATGGAACTGCTGATGAAGACAAGTAAGTTTCTTTATATAAGTTTTCTAATTTTAATTATTTATGAAAGTAGCTGACACATGGTTTCTGAAAATACTGGGCCTGCCCCCATCTCTCAAATGTAATCCTATTAGGGATATTAAGATGAGAAAACTTGCAATTCCCATCCATAATGAGGTTGAAGCAGTGGAAAAAGCTTGGTTTCTGGAATCGTATTATGCGAGCTCTAATTCCTGTCAAAGCCATTGCATTCACTTTCAGCCGTCTCGGGCAGATGGGGCTCATTAACTCGGGAAATTTACTCATCTAGATGAAGGGCAACACTGATTACAAAAGTCCAGGGATATATTAAGCACATAAAAATGGCCTTGTGCCTAAATTGGGTTAATGCCCGACCAAATAAATATATCCAATCAATAACGATATTTTGAGTAGCTATTGTTATTCTTGGTCGCTTACTAACCAATTAAAAAAAGTTTGATTCGATCAGTATATTTATTTATTTAAGGATAAGTTCACTTGGGAAAGTGGATAGAATCTTGGACATTAAAATCCTAATACTCGTCACTCTGTGACATTCTTATTCGGAATGATACCCTTGGGAAAGGTGTGTATCCCTATACTCCCTCCAGCTATGGATGAAATAGTGAAACTGGTGTTATTGATAAAAACTTGACGAAAGAAAGATGTTTATAAACATTTGATTGCTCCCATCATTAAATGACCAGAAAATGTTGATGTGCTGTGAAACAAACAAACAATATAAGTTTGAATAATTGTCTTAGAGTTTTCAAATGATTTTTAATACATGCAGTGTTTTAGCTCTTCACTCTCTGGGGTTCTTCAAGTGTTTCTTGATGAAATCAGGAACTTTCACAGCTCGTTCATTAACAGATAAAGATATTTAGTTAATACAGGCTTACGTGAAGATTACACTAGAGTTGCAAGTTCAATCCTAAATAAAAGTTAACTAGCTCAGATAGCTTGTATCTGATTATGATAAATGGAATGAGAACAATCTACATGGGTGGATTTGATAAATTTTAGATTCAACAATTCCTATTATGTCCTGAGTGTTTCTTAGTATATACAAGAATAAAGATGAAAATCATGTGTATTCATTATTCGGACTAGGGTTCTCATCTTTGTATTTGTTAAATTCCCTATGTTTTATCCAATTTATCCTTTGGCCTTCTTCAAATTTTCTGTTCATGGTCAGAATCAAAAATCAAATCTGGCCAAAACAATGAATTTAATGAATATAAATATCAGGACTATGGTCTGTATAATAAATATACAAATTATCAAGCCTCATCTCAAGGATTAAAAAAACCCAGTAAATTTAACAAATATAAAGATGAGATTATCATCTGCATAATAAATATACAAATTATTAAGCCTCATTTCAAGGATTCTGAAGAAAAATAGAGACAATAGTTTGAAAATGCTAATTATCAATCTTCACCTTTTATAAATAAAGAAAAATTATTGCAATTGAATATTTCTCCATAATTTTCATTTACTATTTTCTTCTTTGTCTTGGAAAAAAGTTTTTTTGAATATAATATTTACTCATATTATCCAAAGTATTTTGTTTGTTTTCTTTCATTCTCTCTCTCCAAGGGAGCAATCAAAGGAAGATACAAAGAAATCTAAAGAAAAAAAGTATGTATAACATAGAATCCATTTCATTTCTATGCATGTTCTTATTTGTTTCTGTCATTTGTTACTTTATGACATAGTAACAATCACATACATATAGATATGGAAATGACAGGCAACCAAAGACCTTGTCTGTTGCTTAAAAGCTGGCTCTATGGTTATGATCTGACACTTAAAGGTTAATTTGCCAAACTTGAATAAGCCAAATTCCAAATGGGTTTTTATAAGGTCATGTCTTTAGTCTAACTTTATTTGTGATGCATCTTTACATGGTTGTATTTTAAAGTTAACTTAATTTAACATGTCTTTAGCTAATTGTGTTTTAAAGCTAACCTAATTTAACACACTTTTATGTAATTGTGTTATAAAGCTAACCTAATTTAACATACCTTTATGTTATTGTTTCTTAAAGCTAACCTAATTTAACACACACAATATTGTAGCAGTAAATTAAAAAGCTGAATTGTGATTGGTCAGATTTTGGAATAAGCTAGCCACAATTTCAGCATCCAAGTTGTAGATTAAAATTGAAATAATGAATTTATTAATTCCACCCAATTTGGCTTGGGAAAAGTCAAGGAAACATTTTTACGATTTTACACACAATTTAAAAAAAAATTATGCTCATTACTTTTACAGGCTATTAAGTGATTTTTTTTTCTGGTGTCAACACTACCTAAATTGCAAAATTTGTGTAAAAAGCTTCCTCTCCATTCTTTTCCCTTGTTCCACCCTCCAATATGAGGTCGATTAAATGCATCATGTTGATTATAGATCCTACCTTTGTTAAAACATCAAATTATCATTTCCTGACTTTAAACCTCTTATAAAAGGAATTAACTTAATTAAAAAGGCAGGGTTATCTACCCTTGGTTAAAAGTCAACAAGACCGAACATGGCTGCTTGACATTATTCACATATTCGTTCACTTGTAAATCTTTATCATTTTTCTATTGTTAAATAATTTCATGCTTACATGAAGTGTTCTTGGTAATTCTAATAACCTGCAACAATTGACATAATTCTCACAAACAACAAAACCAAAACCTACTTTAAGAGATGGATGGATTAATGTACCATAGGACCAAAATCCAAGTTTTTTTAATTTAATAAGATAAATTTGCAAAGAAATCAGAGTCTAAACATAAAATATTTAAAAGAGAAATACTGTATTATTTATTTTTAATTCTCTATTCAGCTTAGCCCATAGAAAATACTTGCTTCATTTTTTTCAGCTCTGCGGAAGTGATGAGTGAAGTTTTTGTTGATATTTGAAATTTCAAACGTACTGACTGCTTTCAAGTCATTTGAGTGTGGCTGACTGACCTTAGATGTTCTGAGCTCACATCTCCTCCCGGGCTTGACAACTTCTGTTCTCTCTTGTCATAATATCTTCTTATAGTCACCCTACCCGGAATCTTCTGGAAAGTGTGATGTCACCAATCACACAACATTTCTTAAAGGCGCAAAATATTGCCAGTCATTATTTTACATTAATTGGTTCGTTTTAGGGCATATCAACCTCATAGTTAAGTGAGAGGGATATTTTTCTTATTCAAGCTAGTTGTAGTTGCTGACCTAAGGGCAGTCATTTTAAATAAGTCATGATACCATATCTCCCTTTCTTTCAGCGAGGTTGGAGCAGTGGGAAAAGCTTGGTCTTTGGATACGTAGTACACGAGTTCAAATCCGTCAAAACCATTGCATTCACTTTCAGGTGTCTCTGGCAGATGAGGCTCGTTAATTCGGGAGGGTAACTCATCTAGGTGAAGGGTAACACTGATTACAAAAGCCCAGGGATGAGCACATAAAAAAAATGGCCTTGTGCCAAACTTGGGTTGGTGCTCGACCAAGTAAATATAATATAAATAACAGTGGCTGGGATTAGGTTTCTTGTCCCACATTTACTTGGAGAAATAAATAACTGAACTTGCTTGAATAAAATAACAGAAATATACAATATTCTAAAAAAAAAATGGATATCCTCTTTTTGTTTCCATGATACTTGCAAGATTTTAGATGTTTTAACTGGGATTTGTATTGTTAATTAGACAAAGTATTTTGCATAAGCGGTTCTGTTGTTGTGAAATTTATTGCTCTTCGGGAATACAGTCAAAATAGTCTTTGAAAAAAAAACAAGGAGTTAGCTAAAATTTTACTTGGATATATTTACTTGGTTGAGCACCAACCGAAGTTAGGCACCAGGCCATTTTTATGTGTCCATTATATCCCTGGGCTTTTGTAATCGGTGTTGTTCTTAACCTAGATGAGTTACTTTCCCAAGTTAACGAGCCTCATCTGCCTGAGAGAGCTGAAAGTAAATGCAATGGTTTTGACTGGGATTTGAACTCTCGTAATATGATTCCAGAGACCAAGCTTTTTCCATTGCTCCAACCTCGTTGCCCTAAAATTTTACTTGGAATCCAGTAAATAGAAGTCTTTCTTTTGTAGTCTCTGCTTTCATTAATGATATTTTTTATCACCATTACGAGTATTCATTAACAACTGGCATTTTAAATACAGATCTCAAATTTTGTTTGTCAGGGCAAAGCAAATGCTTAGGAGTAAGTTAACAACATGGAATAAAGAAATAGATAGAAATAAAGTAAACAAGTAAAAAGTTTGAAATAGAAATACAAACCTTGGTTCACTCTTGCTAAATTCTTCTGTTGTGTTGTTGCCTACCCAATAACGCTGGGCATTTAAAACTTGTACTGTAAATACTGGAAAACTTCTAATACTGGGCATTTAAAACTTGTACTGTAAATACTGGAAAACTTCTAATGCTGGACATTTAAAACTTGTACTGTAAATACTGGAAAACTTCTAATACTGGACATTTAAAACTTGTACTGTAAATACTGGAAAACTTCTAATGCTGGGCATTTAAAACTTGTACTGTAAATACTGGAAAACTTCTAATGCTGGACATTTAAAACTTGTACTGTAAATACT
>JAYKTE010217702.1:0-12218 GCA_036873565.1 Xipholeptos notoides | reverse complement strand
TTTTAATTTGTCTATTTGTGAAACACTGTAGCCACATTCACACTCAGTCTTATATATATATACACACACACAAACAGATGTCTGATTGAAAAGAATAGACATCTCTTGTCTACATTTTCTAATTTTCTTCAAATTCTATCTTCAGGAGTGGCAGTAATTCAATTCTGAATGTTAAGATCAGTTTTTACATGTTTTTAGGAAAGATGTTGAAATCCATTTTTTTAAATTTTCATTATGACTCAATCTCAATATCCACTCTCAAAAGATGGGCTTGAAAGAAGAGTCTAAAAGTACTTGGGATTATGGACAATATTTCAAAACCTTCAAGCCTGATATTAAGACTCATATTGTAAAATTAGGAGAAATAAAGAAAATAAAATGAGTAGACTGTTCTTTTCAATCAGACATATATGAATGAAAAAGTTCTGCCTAAATATACAGGCATATACACACACATACATATATATATATATATGTATGTAAAGAAAAATGGCAAATATTTAGTGTTCAACAAAAATCAATATTTGAAAAAACAGCAGAATATGGGTATTATCATTTAAACAGACTGTCACGATAACATTTTGTTTATTAAAATCACCATCATAGTTCATAGATCAAGATCTCTAAAAGATGGACCATAGATTTTTAATATTTTGTGGCTTCTAAATAAATTTTTGAAAGATCAAAAAGAATAAAATGATTTTAGAACACTGTTTTTATATCTGTTTTACTTGCTTTCAAAAATTTATTTAGAGGTCATAACATATTCAAAATCTACAGTCCAAACTTGTAAATATTTTGAATGTGGATATCTATACACCCCCTGCTGATAGTTTTAATTAGTAAAAACATTCTTCCTGCCTAGTTTAATGATAATATCCTTATTCTGTAGTTTTTTCAAATGTTGGTTTCTGTGTGTGCACATAAAGAAATACGATGGAATAAGTAATAGTTTTCTAAAATATCCACACACTTCCCCAACAATCTAATTAAAGACTATTATAACCTCCAAACACTCGACACTAAATTCAACTTCAACAAACCATCAATTAATTCTAAATGTAACCTACTGAACTTATCAGCTATCTTTTCTTCTTCCAAAAACACCTACATAATACCCTACAACTAAGTAAATATAAATCACAATGGTTAGTTTGCCAACACATCCCAAATCAAGTATTTACTAAACCACATAGTAATATCTCCATTCTGCCACATCACCTTACATGACAGCTCCAATATAACTTACTATATTTTTAGGAATAAATGCAAAAATAGTGGTTACCTTCAATTAGTCGAGCAAGATAATGTGAGACTTACAAACATTTTGTAAGTCTCAGCAATCTTTGTGAGATTACTATTCTGTAAGGTCAGTTTTTGTACACTTATGCCAACTTTGATCAATTTATACTGTTAAGTTTTGAATTTCGAAATTGAATAGTTTTGAAAGACATTTCTTCATATTTTTCATCGTCAGCAAAATGCGAGACTTAATTAGTCGGGAATGTAGTAGAATTATGTATCCATAGAGATGAAAATAAAATAATTCTATAAAATCTTAAAAGGGAGGAGATTCTCATGGAAAAAGATTTCTGAATCAGAAAAAATGTTTTACAGAATAAAAAATTACCCCCAATTAAACTTTAAAAAGTAAAAAATTAGATTATTTTCTTAGGATATTTATTTTCTACTGTTATGGGCTAAAAATTATTAAATATATTTTTTTACTATTTTATGCTAAAAATTTATAGAATTGTGATTGACATTTCGTTGCACTTTTTCAAATTTTTTTTCAATAGATTGGAATTATTCTAATATAATAAAAAAAAAAGTGCAACCAAATGTCAATCACATTTTTATAAATTTTTAGCCTAAAATAGTAAAAATTAAATATATTCAATAATTGTTAGCCTAAAATAGTAGAAAATAGATAGATATTCTAAGAAAATAAGCTAGTTTCTTATGTGTTAAGGTTTATTGTAGGTAATTTTTTTTTTCTGTAAAACATTTTTTCTGATTCAGAAATTTTTTTCCATGAGAATAAATAAATGAGCCATCCACATTTAGATATAATAATCATAAACATTCCAATTGTTCTGAATTATACTACTCTACAATAGCTTAATATTTTTTATCAACTCAAATTTTCTCCCACGTGATTTTGTATAAATTGTCAAGTTAGACACAAGAAAATATGCCTCTAAACTTAATATGAGACAATTAGACATTTTTCAATAATTCTCCATAATCAAAAATTAACATTGATAATCTAAGTATTGCAAAAATATTAACCTAAATCCATAGGTAAATTAATGCAATTGAAATACTCTGTTAAATTTGAAAAAAAATCTATTTTTCAAATTCAATGTTAGAAGCCTAGAGAAAATGTGTGAATTCAGAATATTTTTTACAATTACATCATCATTTTCTTGAAAAACTGCCAGAAATGTTGAATTTTTCAAAAATATGTTTAAGCATATTAAAGATTAATTTATACTTTTAAGAAACAAATGACTAAATTTTTTTTGGAAAATGAATGACAATTTTTTTTTCAATCCAGACATGTAGAATGCTCTAATTTCATTAACCATGTTAAGTCTTGTAACATTATTCAAGAATTCCAAACTTATACCCAGGCATGGTTAATTAAACTAGAACATGTAGATTGAAAAAATGTTTAAGTTCCATGAAGCCTCCTGAGTTTGATTATAATCCCCTGAGAAGATCGAAAGGTATATCAGCAGAAATGTTGTGAAGAAAACAAGGAAGATGAAAATAACAGCCTGAAAACTCATGACAAATCAAGTCATATCTTAAGGAATACAAAAAAATTATCTAAAAAAAACTTTGACACTTGCTTTCTTCAAATACTATCTATATTTATATAATCTTAATGTCTGGGGGTCTCTTGATAAAAAGAATGACCCCATCTTTGCTATTCAAAGATTATAGAAGTCATATCATTTCATATACGCTTTTGATTTTTTTATATATAGAAATTTAAATTATCACATTCATTCATTGAACGGGTATAAATAGACAGTCATGTTTTGGAAATGTTATTATTGGCTAAACTATTTATATTGAATGTAAATTTTAGATGTCCATATATTTTTTTGTAATTACTAAACTATGCCAGACATGTTTATTTTAATCACTGTTTTGTTTTCTTTAAATTGGGAGCTTGTATGCTTATACCTGTTATTTGATTATGTCAGTAATAATTGTTTCAGTATAAGTTGAAAACAATTATTCATTTTGTTCTACAATTCATTAATTTCCAAATTATATTAGTATTGATGATATTCATTGCATAATTATTTTGATATGTGCCGAAAATGTCTGTTTTATAAGATTTTAACAGTATCAGATTTTATATCTTCACATACTTTTCTATTGTACATCATAATTGTTTTAACTTCGGGTAAAACTATACTTCCTATCATGGGTAAAAGCTCTTTTGAAATGTAATGCCTAACTATCAGCCTCTTCAAAATATGTTTCATTCCTGGTATGATGATGGTTTCCGACCGACAGATAGAGCACACCATTTTTCAAAGTGATGACCTATGAATGTATACACTCCTACAGCCCAAACCACTAGACTGATCGTGACGAAACCAGTCATGATAATGGTCTCCGACCTAGGGATGGTGCACCCCACCCCAATTTCGAAGGTTACGGCCAAAGTTCATTAAGGTCATTGTATACAACTATCCTACAGCCCAAACCACTGGACTGATCATGACTAAACTTGGTATGATGATGGTGTCCAACCGACTGATGGTGCACATCATTTTTTTAAGGTCAAAGGTCATGAAAGTCATAGCCTAAGGTCATAACTTATGTATGTAGACTCTCCTAGAGCCCAAACCACTGGATGGATTGTGAATAAACCTGGCATGATGATGCTCTCTGATCTAGGGATGGTGCACACCAATTTTTCAAGGTCAAAGATCAAGGCCTATGTGTGTATACTCTCCTACAGCCCAAACTTCTGGACTAATCATGACCAAACCTTACATGATGATGGTCTCCGACGAAGGGATGGTGCACACCATTTTTCAAGATCAAAGGTTAAGGTCATATTTAGTGCAGCTCTTCATAAACTCCCCCACCAGGGGATGGTGCACATGAAATAGGGGTCCGCCACTACCATGGCGCTGGCCAACTTTTTTGTGAATTTGAATCAACCAATCTTGATGAAATTTGGCGAAATTTATTGCACAGTACCTCTAAACTTTTCCTTCCAAAATAACGCTACCAAAAACAGTGTAACGGATCATTAAGGATCCTTTTTTTCTTGCCCACCAAAAGCACAGGTATTTTTGCTAGTGTACAGTCTATGAGTATTTTAAGGTAATGACCTCCTTTTTCAATCCAAAAAGGCAGGTGATCAAAACCGCCTACTACAGACCAGTCCTTGTACTTGATTGTATATTGCATTGATTATACTTTGCACATTGATTCAAATGCCAAGAATGGAATTTTTTAAGTCAATTCCTTTGAAATTTATTAGTTTTCTTCACAAGCTATTACATTTTTTAATATTGATTTTTTTAGAAATCCACTTATGTGAGATATATAATACTAGTTGTCTATAATACAACTTAAAGCCATCTAAATTGTGTATAAATTTAATTTTTTAGTTTAAGTTCATTCAATTTTAAAGTGAGTAAAATAGTTTAACTTGTACTAATTATAAAGTTATACTTTAATTAGTATTATTTAAAACTATTGAACAAAAATTGCATTATTCATTTCTTTCTGCCATGTATATATTGTAAATTATTATATTTGATAGCTATAGCGATTTTTAGTTTAAATACAATTTTTTTTTATTGAATAGATTTTGATGAACACTGTAAATGGTTACGTGTATTGCCCATTTTAGTCGGGCTTATTGCATCTTTTTCAACACTGATAATATTTTAATATCTTGCCTCCTTTTTTGAATTCTAAAATACTTTGGTATGTATAGAATCTCAAACTTTCTCCCCCATAATTTCAAGATCTATATAACTGTTAGTTCTACTGTAAATTTTGAATGTTTTATCAATTTCAATATTTTACAATTTTATAAATTCTTCTCTGTAAATAGAAATAGACATGCATGTTTAATTCCAATTTAGAGAATTTATATATATTTCACTGTTAAACACTCTTAGTGCTTACTGATTTTGTGCATTATCATTAAAATATGAAGCATGTTATGATTTGTGAAAGCATGTTTAAAGTATAGAAAGTATACTTCAATGTGCTCACAATTTAATCATGGCTTATATTTTATAAATATCATTGTAAAGGGAATTTTTCAAGATGATTTTTGTTGAAAATTGATAATCTTAAATAATAATCAAGAATAAATTTAGTAGGATATTTTATGATCTTATAGAAAATAAATATCCCAAAAGTTTTAAAAATATTTTATAGCATATTTAGTAAATGTTTAAACCATTTATTCATAAAACACAGTTATCAGTATTTTAGTTCTATCTATGTAAATTTAGCATTTTTAAAAATGAACTCCTTACTCAGGTGATTTTAATTAAAACTTTTATATTCCTATTCAGTAATTTGTAAATGGTCTACAGTAAATGCTGAAAACTTCAGAACCAAGATATATTAATCTAATTTACTTATTAGATTTATCAAATCACTTGTATTAGTAAAATATATTGTGATATTTTCTTGCTTGTTTTGATGGTTTGATGTATTTTGTTTGTATTTAGTCAATTTAACAATGTTTTGATTTTAGCATTATATTATGATAATATTGTGACTTGAATTAAGTAATATTCTTTATTTAGTTACATTTTCTGATTTTGGATAGAAATGACTTTTTATATAAATTTCTAAACACAATTTAGTTATGTATATCTTTCATGTTTTACTTAGAATATTTATCAAACTTATAATATTACCATATATAACTTTTATAAATATATATTTATATAGACTGTATGCTTATTGTGATATTGCATTTCAATAATTTTTTTATACAGAAAACTATGAAATGAATTAGAAATTTTATCTAAAAGGGAGTACTTAAAATTTGAAACAATTCATACTATTTTAAGAATTATAGTAATAGTTTCTTTAATCATCTCTTGTGTTTAATGATTAAAGTTGATCAATATTTGTAGATAATTAATGATAAACTATTTTGTATGTAAATGAGAATATATTCTAAAATTTAGGGGTTAATTTATATTGCTGCATATAAAATTTTATTTTAAGATTAGTTATTCTTCAAATATTTGTGTTTATCATAAGAATCCATGCATATTGTTAAGTAAGATTTATTTTTCTTATAGCAAAACCGTGTAGTTGGAGCCATGCAGCTTTATTCTATGGAACGGAAAGTGAGTCAACCTATTGAGGGTCATGCTGCAGCTTTTGCCCAATTCAAGATGGATGGAAACCAAGCTCTCTCTACGTTGTTTTGTTTTGCTGTTAGAGGAGCACAAGGTGGAAAGGTATTACTACTTTGAAGTTGCTATAAGAAGTTTTACTATTGATATTCTTATAATAAAATTATATTTTGGAAAATATTTTATTTACATATACTTTTGAAGATTTTTAAAAAAATTAATGCCATATTTCTATATTACATTTTGTTTCTAGAATAAATCTAAAGTTTGAACTAATTTCTCTACTTTAAAATGCTGTAAGTACTATGGCTAATTGATATCAATAAATATATCTTTGTTATAATTTAGAAAAAAAATTTGAAAATAATGAAATATTTATAACTATTTCATCTACTTGTATTCATTGGTTTTTGAGTGTTTGGAAAAACTATATCTTGGGTTTTTGAAACATATTCTTATTCAACACCTCTTTTGGTGTTAACTTAAATAATTTGTATTTACTCAAAATAGGGTTTCTTAAAGTTTTTGGCTTACAAAACTGAAATATTCTATTTTTGTGTTTTTTTTTAAAGTTACATATTATTGAAGTGGGCCAACCACCTCAGGGCAACACTCCTTTCACCAAAAAAGCTGTTGATGTCTTTTTTCCTCCAGAAGCGCAAAACGATTTTCCTGTTGCCATGCAGGTAAGTTGATTTTCATAACCAAGATATAAATACTTCAGGAATAATTTTCTTTCACAATTTTTTCAAAATCTTACATGTTATTTAATATTTTTATTTTAGTTATTTTATATGAACATTTTTTATTAAAAAAAGAAAATTCTGCAATGATGAATATAATCTTTTTGTGATTTTAAAATCATTTATTAAGAGCAATTGGCTGGATTATTAGACTTGGGTTTAATCTCCCAAACTATAATTTAAGGACAATCAAAAACATTTTGATTCTACATTATTCTAAAGAAGCATTTTTTTATATTTGTGAAAATACATGTTAATGAAAATAGTATCAATCAGCATGAATAAAAATGAAATATTTGAGCGTCAAAAAAAGTTGTTGAACTTGAGAGATTTCTATTCTTCAGAACTACCTAATTTCTTATGATAATTTGGGAATAGCCTTCATAAAAGTTTGATTGAAATGGGGCCATAACTATACATTAAGATTTTGTTTCTGTGTATCCTTTCAAAGTTAGTGATTATTAAAGGTTTGGTTAAACCATTTGTGGAATCAAAAAGCTTAGAAATAGCCAAACTTTTATGAATTACAAAATTGTAGAATATTTTAGATAATTGAATGTTGGATATTTATTTTACATTTATTATTCCATTATAGTGAAAAAAAATTTTTGTGTAATTTCAAACAAATCATAAACATGTGAGATATTCAGACAAAAGGACTTTAGTATATAAACATTTTAGAATTAATTGCAAAATTAACCATAATTTAATTGTCCATTATCAGTTGCTTGTGTATTAACTCATAACTGTTTACAACATTTTGAATTATAAATTATTTTATACTTATTATTTATATTTTATACAAAACAAATTCATTATTTATAACTGTTATCTTGAAATATTCTACAATTTTCTTGAAAGTTAATGGATTACTACCAATGCGTAACTTGTAATTGAATAAATATTCATATGACATATTTTATTTACCCTCTTATATAGTATACTTGTATGATTAGTATATTTATGCATAATGTTTTTTCTAAATTTTTAGACCAGCAACAAGCACAATGTAATTTTCCTAATCACCAAGTATGGATACATCCACTTGTATGACATTGAAACTGCTACCTGTATCTATATGAACAGGATAAGTGGTGACACTATTTTTGTTACAGCACCCCATGAACCAACTAATGGAATAATTGGAGTCAACAGAAAAGGACAGGTAATTGAAATCCTTTTGGAAGTAATTTTAAATATCTTATATTAACTTTTAATAGTTGTATGTAATCATTTTATCTAAATTTGTCTAATATTTTTTTTAAACTATATGAAAAATTCTAGATTTAGAAATTTCATGCATTATATACAGTTGGGATTTTTTTGTAACTATTAAAATTTTTCTTTAAAGAAATATTTTCTATTTTTTAGGATGCATATCAAAATATTTTCATTTTAATTTTTTTTAATCTAGTAATTTTTAATATTTAATTATATTGATGAAGGTCAAGTGTTATGGGTAATTGATATAGAAAAAAAAAAGTGAATATTAAAATTTTGTATTGCAGGTACTGTCTGTCAGTATTGAGGAAGAGAATGTTGTACAGTACATAACAACCACCTTGCAAAACCCTGATTTGGCTTTGCGACTAGCATCTCGCTGTAATCTTCCTGGAGCTGAAGACTTGTTTGTACGGAAGTTCAATAATCTCTTTCAAAATGGACAGTATGCTGAAGCAGCAAAAGCAGCTGCTGGAGCACCAAAGGTATTTAAGGCTTATATTATTATATTGATGCATATATAGAAATATTGCAACTACTTTCATGAGAATTCTGATATTGAAAAATATCCCCGTAAAAATAAGATAGTTATAAAATATAATTTGATTTTACACATTTTGTTTTTAAATATTCAAAATCAGTTTTGAACTTTTTGACATATAAGCCTTTGAAGTTTAAAAAGAAAGAAAAAAACAAAAAAAAGCAACATATATCCCTGATAATAATAGTTGGTCAACTTTGTGTTTTCATTAATAAAATTTTCTTTAGGGAAAAATGAAATTTGGTAGGTATATGTAATGTTCAGAAACTCATTAGAAAATGAAAGCTTATCATTTGAGCATCTTATAAAAGTTTTAATAACCTGATCTCCTAATCAAATTTATTTTAATTTGAACTTCCTTTTACTCCTCCTTCCAAAATAAAAATACTCTTGTGAGTAACCCCATTGTATACTGACAAATGCTTTCTTAGTATATTTATTTAAACTCCAGTTTATTTTTGCTTTTCAAGGAACAAAATTTTTATTTCTCCTTTACAATTAGATATGTTCTTTTAAATTTTATTTTTTACAAAATTACGGAATGTTGATAGATAATATTTATACATGTCTTCTATCTTTTCATGCAGGTAATGTTAATTTTAAAAAATTAGTGAAGACTATTGGGTTAACTGACCTACTACTAAATATATTTGCAATGTACTTTGTATTTACAATTTTTGAACTATTGTTCTTTGTTAGAAAAAATTCGAAATACTTTCGGGAGAATTAGCATATGTTACTTTATGCTAATTCCCCAGCAGAAGAGAGGCTTGGAACTCTACAAAAAGAAGAACTTTCTCTGGCTCAAGGCAGTAATAATTAGAAATTACCCCTGAACGGGAATAAAACACCGCTGCTACTTTTACCGACTTCTTATACAAAAAAGGGAAAAAGCTCCAGAACAACCGTTCTTGAATCCACTGGTGCCAGAGGTTGTTCTAGTACCAAGGAAGCTTCTCTCTTTTGTTAACTTAGTTAGAAACTAAATTTTTAACAACAAACACCTAGATGAATCACAAATAATCAACCATTCTTTCTCCTTCCAGGATGGCTTTTGAAGATTTTTGTCACTACTACACCGACATCGACATTTGCCACATAATGAACACTTCACTTTTTTCTGTCAAAAAAAAGTGGAAAGAATACATCGGCAAAGGCGAATGGACGTCTCCAAGCAGATGCGGGGGTTGTGGCAATTATTCAGACTCCTTTCTCCGTAATCCACAGGTTAGATTTTTTTGTTTCTTACTGTAATATAATGACTGGAATACATACTTTCGAGAGGGCAGCGTATTCAATGACTCACGTGTTGTTCTTTGTAAGATTTGTATAAAAAAGATTTATTATGAAATCTGTCTGTGGGATCGGAAAGGTCAGAACTGGATGGGTGACAGGACAGACAGAGAGGCCCAAACCAGCTGAGAAAGTCCAAGGGCCAGGCACTGCAAAGTGGTCCACCAACTAGCTGACTGTTAGACATAGTTTTGCCAATATGCACAGATCACTAGCTGCACAGCCTCTACATGTGGTATTTAACTGTAAAAAATTTGAGGGAGAGGGACCATTGTATTTTCTGTCTGAGAGCACATGATTAATCAACTTCAAAATGGAAAACAAATTCAAAATTAGAAATAATCAAACAATTTGTTTTCCATTTTGAAGTTGATTTTTCCATTTTGAAGTTGATTAATCCACTTTGAGGTTAATCAATTTTGAATTTGATTGTTCCATTTTGAAGTTGATTAATCATGTGCTCTCAGACAGAAAATACAATGGCATAACTATGTCTAACAGTCAGCTAGTCGGTGGGCCACTTTGCAGTGCCTCACCCTTGGACTTTCTTAGCTGGTTTGGGCCTCTCAATTTGATCAATTTGATTACTTGAAAATAAGTTCATTTTAAAATCGATTAATTCTTTTACTTGAAAATATGTTCATTTTGAAATCGATTTATTCTTTTACTTGAAATAAGTTGATGAATTATTTTATTTGAAAATAAGTTCATTTTGAAATTGATAAAATATTTTACTTGGAAATATCTTCATTTTAGAGTTGAAATGGTATAGTATTATTCTAATAATTGAGAATGAATGCTTGTAGGACAGAGAAACGTAAAATGTCGCTTATCATTCATTCGATTTTCATTTTATTCATCTTCCTTTCCAGTACATATTTAATGTTGACAACCCAGAAGAGCTATTGGTATCACTGGAACAAGAAGATAAAAGATCTGCCAAAAGACGAGGAAAAGTGAATGATGTCATTGGTTTTACTGTCTTACGGGTAATTTAGTCAGTCATACGTGAGTTCGAATCCCAGTCCTTCCGTTTACGTTCACATTTGGACTAATACCTTTGGTAAAGGTATGGATCCCTACATTTCCTCCAGCTATGAATTAAATAGTGCACATTGTGCTACAAAAAAAATCAATGTGTGGACAAAAGAACGATTTCCAAAAACTGATTGTCCTCAACACTAAATGAGCTAAAAGGGTTGACATGCCTTACTTATGGAACAACCTTCATATATAGAAATAATAGCAAGCATTATTTTTGGAATGACCTTCGTATACCAAATAATAGGAGGCATTACTTTTGGAACTACCATCGTACATAAAAATTAGAGGAGGCATTACTTTTGGAACAATCTTAAAATAATATTAGGCTTTACCTTTGGAATGAAACTCATATATTAAATGACCTTTGTAAATAGAAAAAAAATAATCATTAATTTTGGAACAACCTTTGTATATTAAATAATAAGAGTCAATACTTTTGGAACCAGCTCTGTAAATAAAATAATAATAGTCATTACTTTTGGAACAACCTTTGTATATTAAATAATAAGAGTCATTACTTTTGGAACAACCTTTATATATTAAATAATAAGAGTCATTACTTTTGGAACAAACTTTGTAAATAAAATAATAATAGTCATTACTTTTGGAACAACCTTTGTAAATAAAATAATAATAGTCATTACTTTTGGAACAACCTTTGTATATAAAATAATAAGTTTCATTACTTTGGAACAAAATATTATTACAAAAACTTATATAAAATAATAAGAACAACCTTTATATATTAAATAATAAGAGTCATTACTTTTGGAACCACCCTTGTATATTAAATAATAATAATCATTACTTTTGAAACAACCTTGGTAAATAAAATAATAATAGTCGTTACTTTTGGAACAACCTTTGTATATTAAATAATAAAAGTCATTACTTTTGGAACAACCTTTGTATATAAAATAATAATAGTCATTACTTTTGGAACAACCTTTGTATATAAAATAATAATAGTCATTACTTTTGGAACAACCTTTGTATATAAAA